>PVIY010007007.1:0-84365 GCA_004026745.1 Myrmecophaga tridactyla
ACTTAACTTCTCACCTGGAGGAATTAGAGAAAGAACAGAAAACTAACCTCAAAGCAAATAGAAGCAGGGAAATAACAAAGTTTAAAACAGAAATAAATGAATTGGAGAACAACAACAACAACAAAAACCAACAGAATCATAAAACCAAAAGTTAGAACTTTGAGAAAATCAATGAAATCGATGGACCCCTAGCTAGGCTGACAAAGAAAAAAAGAGAGAGGATGCAAGTAAACAAAATCAGAAATGGGGGGGTCCTTACCATAGATCCTAAAGAAATTTTTTTAAAAATCATAAAAGGATTCCATGAACAACTATACCCCAACAAACTAGACAACTTAGATGTAATGGACAAATTCCTAGAAACACATAAATAACCTACACTGACTAGAGAAGAAATAGAAAACCTCAACAACCAATCACAAAGAGATTAAATCAGTAATTTCAAAACTCCCTACAAAGAAAATCCCAGGGCCAGATGGCTTCACAAGGGAATTTTATTAAACATTCCAAAAAGAACTAACAATAATCCTGCTCAAACTCTTCCAAAAAATTGAGGAAATGAGTTACTACCTAACTCATTTTCTGAAACCAACTCTAACACCAAAAACCAGATAAAGATGCTACAAGAAAGAAAAGCCACAAGCCAATCTCCCTAACGAATATAGATGCAAAAATTCTTAACAAAATACTGGCAAATCGAATGCAGTGACACATTAAAAGACTTATACATCATGACAAAGTGGGGTTTATATCAGGAATGCAAGGGTGGCTCAACAGAAGAAAAACAATCAATGCAATATAGCATTTTTGATATATATATTGTGTATAACCATTTGAAATGGAAAAAATCACATCGTCATCTCGATTGATGCTGAAAAAGCATTTGACAAAATTCAGCATCCTTTCCTAATAAAACACTTCAAAAGGTAGGAATCAAAGAAAACCCCCTCAATATGATAAAGGGCATATATGAAAACCCATATCCAGCATCATACTCAACAATAAGAGACTGAAATCCTTTCCCCTAAGATCGGGAATGAGGTAAGGATTCCCTCTGTCACCACTATTATTCAACACTGTACTAGAACTTCTAGCTAGAGTAATCAGGCAGGAAAAACAAATAAAAGGTATCTAAATTGGAAAGGAGGAAGTAAAACTCTCATTATTTGCAGATAACATGATACTATACTTGGAAAAACTTAACCTGAAATGTAAAGGACTTGTGCACAGAAAAACTATAAAGCATTGCTAAAGGAAATCAAAGAAGATTTAAATAAGTGGAAAGACATTTCCTGTTTATGCATAGGAGGGTTAAATGTAATTAAGATGAGAATTCTACCCAAATTGATCTACAAATTCAATGCAATACCAATCAAAATTCTAATAACCTACTTTGAAGACTTGGAAAAGCTAGTTATCAAATTCATTTGGAAGGGAAAAAGACCTTCAATAGCTAAAAAAATATACTAAAAAAGAAAAACAAAATGGGAGGTCTAAAACTCCTGATTTTTATACTTATTATAAAGTCACAGTGGTCAAAATAGCATGGTACTAGCACAAAGTTAGAAATATTGACCAATAGAATCAAATTGAGAGTGTGTATATAGACCACCATATCTATCAACTGATCTTTGACAAGGCCCCAAATCCTCTGAACTAGGACAGAATAGTCTTTCAATGAATGGGCATGGGAAAACTGGATATAATTAACCAAAAGAATGAAAGAGGACCATTACCTTATAACCTGTACAAAAATTAAAGTGGATCAAAGACCTAAGTAAAAGAGCCAATACAATAAAACTCCTAGAAGAAAATATAGGGAAACATCTTCAAGACATAGTAACAGGGAAATAACTTCCTAAATTTTACAACTAAAGCAATGAAAGAAAAGACGGATAAATGAGTATTTCTCAAAATCAAATGCTTCCGTGCCTCAAAGGAGACTTTGCCAAAAAGGAGACGAGGCAGCCAACTCAATGGGAGAAAATATTTGGAAATCACATATTGATTAAAGGTGTGATATCCTATATACATAAGGAAATTTTACAAGTGAACAACAAAATAATGAACAACCCAATTTTAAAATTTGCTAAAGATATGAATAGACATTTTTCTGAAGAGCAAATACAGATGGCTAAAAAGCACATGAAGAGATGCTTATTTTCATTTCCTGTAAAGGAAATGCAAATTAAGGCTACAATGAGATATCACCTCACACTTATAAGAATGCTGATATTAAACAAACAGGAAACTACAAAAGTTGGAGAGGATGGGAGAAATGGGGACACTTATGCACTGCTGGTGGGAATATATAATGGTACAGCCACTGTGGAAGACACTTTGGCAGTTCCTTAGAAAACTAAATATCAAAGATCCCTATGACCTAGCAATACCACTACTAGGTATATACACAAAAAAGCTGAAAACAGTGACACAAAAAGATATTTGCACACCAGTGTTCATAGCGGCATTATTCAAAATTGCTAAAGGATGGAAGCAACCCAAGTGCCTATCTTCAGAATGAATAAACAAAATGTGGTATATACAAACAATGGAATATTATGCAGCAATGAGATGAAATAAGGTCCTGAAGGATATGACAATGTGGATGGGCCTTGAGGACATAATTTTGAGCAAAATAAGCCAGATGCAAAAGGATAAATACTGTCTGGTTTCACTATTATGACCTTGGGAAAGGTAAACTCAGAGGTTTATAATGTAGAATATAGGAGACCTAGAGATCCTGAGAAGCTAGAGAATGATTAGCTAATGAGGTTGAACTTAACTGTAAGGGAATGGATAGAAGTGATGGCAGCTCATTAGTGGGTGTATAAGTAATATTTCCATATTGAGGGTGAACATAATTGAAAGGGGTTATATAGAGTCATGTAACCTATCAATTAACAATACAAATATAAATAAGTTCTTGCATGAACTACTTCAAAGGTATGAATCTTGTACAAAGAGTCAATAATATTGGGGTATATGGGGAAGACTACTATTGTGTGCTATGACCTATATTTAACAAGAAGACATTAACAGCATAACAGCAATACCAGGGATAAATAATTGAGGGGGAAGGACAAGAGCTAAGGGAAGTTTTGGATTTCTATTGGGTAATGGTGTGATTATCTGTTATTTTTCTCTTTGGAGCAATGAAAACTGTATGAAATTGAGAGTGTTGAGGATTTTACAACTAAGTGAGGATAACGTGAGACATGAATTGTTTACTTTGCATGTTATCCATGATGCCCAATGGATGGAGGCATCAATTTTGTCCATTGTTGTCTGAGAAGTAGAGTGGCAAACTCTGGTGTATACACATGATGGAATATTGTGTGGCTATAGAAAGGAACAAAGTAATGAGGCATGCAACAAGGTGAATGAATCTGGGGACATTATGTGGTGCAAAATAAGCCACAAAAAAAGGACAAATATTGTTGGGCCTAGATTATAAGCTCTTATAGAATTTAGTCCAAGCTATAAATGTTATTTCTCGATTTTGAGATGCTATGATATATATGTATAACCTGGTATTTCCCTGGACTTTGGGTATCTTTGTTACAGCTAAGAGTTGGAGTTCTGCAGTTCTGAAAGTCAGCATTGCTACATATAACAAGTTTTAAAGAAACTGAAAAAGAGATCAGGCTTCAATTAAAGAAAATAATGAAGCCAATCTGGTCAGGACTAAATTAAAATCAGAATACAGGGTAAAGGATACATTGTCTGTATTTTAGAACTTCACCTACTGTATGAGACCAAAAGGAGAGGTCTATTTTTTCCAAAACCTGAATTTTCTGTCGCACATAATTAACTCAATCTGTCTGGATAGCTCATTTAAAAAACCCAAACACATGGAGCCCAGAATGGGAATGAGGACTTGCAATCCTGTATAGCTTAATGTACTATGCAAATACATCCCAGAGAACATTGAGCAAATAATTACAAAGATTGGCAAAGTCCCTTGAGGAACTGGATAAAAAATGTGGAACTACTAAAATTTATTACCAGGGAAACCCCTGATACTGTCTCAAACATTTGGGACTCCCAAGTCAATAGGCCAAGTCCTTGATCTTGAGGCTTGCTCTTATGAAGCTTATTTCTGTAACAGAGGAGCTAAGCCTACCTATAGTTATGTCTAAGAATTACTTCCAGAAAACCTCTTTTGTTGCTCAGATGTGGCCTCTCTCCCTCCAAGCCCAACTCTGCCAGGAAAATAATTAGCCTCCCCTCTATGTGGGACATGATATTCAGAAGTAAAAGTCTCCCTGATAGCATGGGACATGACTCACAGGGATGAGTCTGATCCTGGTACCAAGGGATCGACAATGCCTTCCTGACTGAAAGGTGGAAAAGGAATGAACAAAATTAGGTTTCAGTGGCTAAAAGTTCAAATAGAGTCAAGATGCTATTCTGGGAGCTACTCATACTCAAGATTCAGCTAGATATTGCTGATTACTATGGTTTGCCAACCCCCAACCAACACCGTTCCTTTTAACCATAAAGAACACCTAGGGCTCTATCTGAGATTCTGCAAATGTTTCACACACTCAGATTACTTTCCAGAAACCTACAGCCTCCAGGTGGTTCCTAGACCAGGTAAGTCCTGAGACCCAGAGAAGTCAGTTCCATCCTCCATCCCATATTGTTGACACCCCTTTCCAACATGAAAAATTTAGAATGGGCATAGACCAAATACCCTAAAGATTGGGAGAAGGCTCAAAGGAAATGGAGTTATAACAGAGAAGATTTAACAAATCTTGTTAAATCTTCTCTGTTATAACTTATGGAATCAGACATGGAACTGGTTCTAAATACATTTTATAAGGCATTTCTTTTTGACCCCCCTCTCTCCTCTCCTCACTCACCACCTTCTTCCCCTCCTTGCTTACTTTTTTCTTAAATAACAGAGAAGATTTAACAAATGAGTGTGACTGCTGAATCATATTGATGATTCTGTTGTCTCCAGTGTCTTGGAGCACCTAGAAGGAAAAACCTGAAGTTGTAGAAATGTAACCCATCCCAAACTCTGAAATCTGTTCTATAACTACTTATTACAACATACTTTGAAATTTATTGCTTTTTTGTGTGTATATTTCACAATAAAAAAATGTTTAAAAAGTAATGAAGTTCTGATAGATACTACAATATGGAAGAAACTTGAAATATTATGTTGAGTAAAATCAGTAAGATACAAAAGGATAAGTATTACATAATTCTATGTAGATGAAATATTTAGAATAAGCAAAATTCATAGGGTAGAAAGTAGACTAGAAGTTACCAAGGACTAGGAGGAGGGTGAAATGGATACAGAGTTTCTATTTAGGATGCTGAAAAAATTTTCATACTGGGGAATGGTGATGGTTGCATAACATCATGAATGCAATTAATGCCACTGAATTGTACACTTAAAAATGGAAAATTTTATGTTCTATGTATTTTGCCAAAATAAGAGTTCCTGTAAAAAGATAAAAACAAACAAACAGAAAAACCCGGCATCATATGAAGAATGGAGAAAGTAGTATCATAAGAATAAGAGCCAGCATGTACTGAGGACTTACTATGTGTCAGCCACATAAGTGTTTTATATTCATCATCTCACCAGATCCTCTCAATGACAGAGAGCCTGGATTTTAAGGTCTGAAGTTACTAACGAGAGTCTAGAAGTGAATCATGTCTATAAAATTAGGTGAAACTTAGAATATAACTTCTTGACTCTCCAGAGCTGTTAACCTCTCTGTTATGTTGGAGCTATTTAAAATGGAGAAGACTCAGAGGCAAATGATCACTCTCTTGAAATATTTGAAGCACTGTCGTTCATTATGAGTATATTTTAATTCACACATTACAGGCTGCCCTTATCATTCATCAGTTCAACTTCCCAACAATTCACAACTTCAAGCTTTATATATTGACAGATCTAAGCCAGCTTTTGAGTACCAAATCCGGACTTCATACATCAGATGGAATATTTGATTTCAAATTAATACAATCATTTATGAAGCCTGTTTCAAGCTCGTGGTTTGTGTACTGATATACATATACTCACATACACATCTCCTATTTGGAAAACTACCTTACCCTCTACTCAAGTTGCTTGGGAATCAGGATTATTAAATTCAGTATTTAGAGATATTGAGATGTTGGGAATCTATTATCTCTAAAATTGAAATAGATTAGAGTTTTATCATTTTTAGCTTAGGAATAAAGTTATGCTTATATCATAACTGTTGATTGTTTAACTTTTATTTTCTCATATTTGAAGTAAAAATTAGTTATCAAAACAGAAGCCAACTTAAAAGTAACAGATACATGTAAAAATATTTTGAGGAGTGCTATGGTCAGGGACCTGTGTCAACTTGGCCAAGCTGTGGTACCTGTTTGTCTGGTTGGGCAAGTGCTGGCCTGTCTGTTGCAATGAGGACATTTCATAGAATTAGATCATGATCACGTCAGCTGCATCCACAGCGGATTCCACTTGTAATCAGCCAAAGGTGTGTGTCTTCTGCAATGAGTGATGCTTAATCTAATCACTGAAAGCCTTTTAAGGAGGATTCAGAAGAGACAGGCTCTTCCTGTTTGGGCTGGTGAACCTCTCCTGTGGAGTTCATCCAGACCCTCCATCAGAGTCATCGGCTTCACAGCCTGCCCTATGGATTTTGGACTTTGCATTCCTGCGGTCACATGAGACACTTTTATAAATTTTATATTTGTGAGTGTTCCCTGTTGGTTCTGTTTCTCTAGAGAACCCTAACTAATACAAGGAGGATTATACCAAAAGATGCATATTTAGAAAGATGTTTATAAAATGGAAATATAGTAGAATATGCCATACATATATAGAAGTAGAAATTACATTCCAACATCATAAATTAATATAATTTTTGAGCTTCCTAGGAGTCAATGCAAAAAGAGATATATGACATCATTCCAATGGTTTTCTAATATTAGAATTAAATATGTGTGTGTGTGTGTGTGTGTGCCCTTTCAATGTCCCTCAAGGGCCTGCATGATCTAACCTTTGTCTTCATCTCAATCATTTTCCCCATGCTCAATCTGTACCAGCCATACTGGCTTTCTTTCTTTACCAGAGATGCTGTGGTAATTTGAAGCTGTTATATACCCCAGAAATGTCATGTTCTTTCAACCCTTTCCTGTGGATGCAGACTTATTGTGGGTGGGACCTTTGGTTGTTATTCCATTTGAGATGTGACCCACACAATTCAAGGTGGGTCTTAATCCCTTAATGAAGTCCTTTATAAGAGACAATGACACAGACACAGAAGCTGAGAGATGAAATAGAGAAACAACCAGAGAAGTCTAGAGTAAAAGCTACAGAGAAGCCAGAATCTGAAGCAACAAAACCCAGGAGAGAAGGACCAGCAGACGGCACGTGGGCCTTGCCATTTGACAGAGGAACACAATGATCTCTACAGTAACTGGTCTTCTGAGTAGATACTGTCCTTTTGATGTCTTAATTGGGACATTCTGATGGCATTAGACTGTAAATTTGTAAACTAATAGGTCACCATTGTTAAAAGCCAGTCCATTTCTGGTATATTGCATTCCAGCAACTTTAGCAAACCGAAATAGATGCCAAGTTGGATTCTAGCTCAGGGTGTTTGGCTTTGTTGTTCTATCTGCAACACACCTCTCTCAAATCTTTACTTGATCAGCTTAACTTAATCATTTAATACTTTATTTTAGTTTATTTACAGAAACTTTATCTTGTGGGTTTGTGGGTGTGCTTCATTTGTCTATTTCATTATGTCTTTATTTTCTCTTTCTTGTTAGAATTTGAACTCTATGAGAGATAGGACTTCTGTGTAATTTCCTACTAAATCCTCAGTATCTAGGTAGAACAATGTCTGGTCCAGAGTGGAAACTCAATTTGTATTCATAGAAAAGAAAAAAGTAAGCAAGGAGGGGAAGAAGGTGGTGAGTGAGGAGAGGAGAGAGGGGGGTCAAAAAGAAATGCCTTATAAAATGTATTTAGAACCAGTTCCATGTCTGATTCCATAAAAACAATAATTCTACAATGTCAAATTTTAAAGCTAACACTTACCCTTCAAAAACAGAGGAGAATAGAGAATTGAGCTATTTTGTTATCTTTTATAGAACAGAAATGTTTCCTTCCAACAAGGTATTTACCAGATATAATTTGTCATGTGGAACTAAACTCCAATTAAACAAGTTGCTAGAAATGAGACTTGAATTTTCATTACATGAGTGAAATTAAAGATTATAAAAATTGACTCAAAGAAGGAAATCAAGCTGTAGTTACTACCTCTTTACCTCCGCAAAATATATAAGCAAACAAATACATAAATAAATCAAATTCTTACAGATCATATAGGAGATCTAGTATGTAAGTTTCAATAAGTGTTAATAGTTTCTCTTCGTTTAGTAGTGGCAAATTTAGTCTTGAAGGGGGTGCCTCCTTTAGAAGGAAGACTAGGAGATTAACAGCAGTAGAAAATGATAGCAAGCAAATGAGAGAGAGAATTGACATTCTCACAGAGAAAATGTGGGAAGTGCTTGTTCTCCCATTAAAGATGGTATTTTAGTGGTTTGTTGCTCTAAGGGAGAATGTTCTGTACCTTGTCTGTGTCTTCTCAGGTTCAGGAGAAAGCAGTGGTTTTAACTTCAGGTATAAATAATTGTATAATACTGTCTGTAATCTACACGGTTGGAATGTTCTTAATCAGCAAAGAGTCCCTATTTTAGCAAGCCATGGTAACCATGCTGAGGGGAAAATGAAGACTTTGTTCCAGATATTATAGCTTCTATTGTGGCTTTATAAAGATTTTGCCATCAATTATCCAAAATCCTGAGTCCACCTATCTTCTTCTTTCACCTAGTCTTCCATTTCCCTTGATGAGATGCATCTGTGGTTTATTTCATCCCTGCTGGTGCCTCACACATTTTTGAAATGTGTGCAATAGGTGGGAAATTGAAGTTAGACATATCTATCTTGTCCTACTCAGTGCTCAGGACTGTGTTCATTTATTGGTAAATTCAACAAATTCGTATTGAGCCCCTACTAAATACTAAGGGTATAGCACTGACTCGTCAGAAACAGAACCTCACCTGCATATATTTATAGTCTACCAGGGAAGAGAGGTATTAATATAATTAGAAGTGTGAGAAGCATTATGAAAGAGGAAACACAGGTTGGTATACTATGACTTAGGAGCCCAGTCTGCAAGGCTAAAGGCAGTCCCCTCTGAGAAAGTTTTTTTTTTTGTTTGTTTGTTTGTTTTACATGGGCAAGCACCTGGAATCGAATCCGGGTCCTCTGGCATCGCAGGCAAGCATTCCTGCCTGCTGAGCCACCGTGGCCCGCCCAGGAAGTTATTTTTAAGCTGAAATCTGAAAGGGGAGGAGGTGTTTCCCAGATTAAAAGAGCAAAGAATGTGGGATAGGGGTGAGAGCTAAATTCCATGCAAAGGAATATGTTATATGACCTAGAGGAAAGAGAAGTGCACTTTCAGGAAACTGAAAAACAGAGAGTAGAAAAGAAGAGAAAGATTTGGGATGCAAAAAGATCATACCAGGTCCTCTTCTTTGGGCAATGGAAAGTATTGGAAAGCTTTATGCATTAGGATAACTTGATCAAATCTAGTTTTTCTGTTTGTTTGTTTGTTTGTTTGGCATGGACAGGCCCCAGGAAACAAACCCCAGTCTCCAGCATGGCAGGCAAGAATGCTGCCACTGAGCCACTGTTTCCCACCCCCAATTTAGGTTTTATGAAAATTTCACCATCTTCTGTGTAAAGAACTTCCTAATGGGGTCTCAAGGTAGAAGAAGGAAGGCTTAATCCTCATAGTCATGCTCTAGGCAGGAGAAGATGGTGGCTTGGTGAAATGTTCAGAGTGGATCTGGGGATCATTGGAGACATGAGGAAGAGATTTAGGAAACACTGGAAAAAGAGCAGTTTGGAGAAATAAATAATGACTCTGTGTTGTAGAACTAGGTGATAGGCTATTGTTGATGTAAATATCAGAACTAGAATGCCACTTTTGGACTTTTTAGTTCTGCAGTCAAGGACTCAGTACCTAAAGAAATAAATCCAGACTCTTCATTCTATCTATGCCAGGGTCTGTCAGCAATATTGACATTTTGGGTCTAATAATGCCTTGTTGTGGGCATGTGTTCCCTGCATTGTAGGATGTTTAATAGCATACCTGGCCTCTACTCATTAGATGTCAGTATTAAGTGCCCCGACCCCCAGCTGTGACAACCAAAATTGTCTCAAGATATTGTTAAATGTACCCTGCAGGGGGCAAAATTGTCCCCAGTTGAGAACCTCTAGTCTATGCTGACTCCACCTTCCCTGTCCAAACCTCTCTCACTTTTTTTCCCAGCAGGACTCCCTAAATCATCAGAGTACATTTTTTCTCCTCACTATTTCCTACATGTATCAAAAGACAGTAGAGTGCTTTGTTAAATAATGTAGACTTTGAGATCATATAGACCAAAGGATTTAAATCCTATCTTCACTATTCACTAACTATATGGCCTTAAGTTACTTAACCACTTATAGCTTTCACGTGTAAAACAAGGATAGGTCGATTCCTCCTCATGAGGTTATTGTGCTGATTATCATTGTTGAGTGATAAATACAAAGCCTAACACATTTTAGCTGCTCAGTTTACTTTAGTTTCTCTGAAGGTATGTTTATTTCTTGCCCATGACAAAGCTGTGGTCTTAAATGACACCCACTCCCTTTACCTCCATCTACCCATCCAATTCAAATGTGATTGATTTTTCAAGACTTTGGTCAACATTCCCCCGTGGAAGATTTCTGCAAATTGTTCTGGTATACTCTGATCAGTACCATTTTCAAACTGCAGTAGCACTTACAGCTCACACTATATGATTTAGAACGTTATCACATACTAACATATTTTCCACTTATTTTGTCTGTACAAGTTTTCTAACTTCCTAAAAGTATATAAATTCCATGATAATATGTGATGATATGGTATGGTTGTGGCAACAGTCACCCCCACGTGTGTGGAAAGTGACCTCCAATTATGGCTGAGTAGTCACAGGACAGTCCTGTGCAGGGGCAGCTGAATGGGTAAGATCAACTTATCCCTTCTGATCTTTTTCTTGAACATGGATGCCAATCTGCATGAAATATAAATGAATTCCCAGCAAGAGAGACTCATCTAGGAGACTGACATTTCTCCTGTGTTTGATGAGAGTGAGAGTTCCAGGAATTCAAGGTGCATAAATAGGGCTGCCACACACCTTCAGAGGAGGCACCCACTGTGAGCTAGGATCTCATCTGGCTTTACACTCAGTGTGAACTCCACTCTCACATCCAATGTAGAAATTAACCATGTCTTCTTTAACCTTGACTCTGCTAAACCACAGAAATGGACTCAGAAGAAATGTAACATGTGATTATTGTAATCATAGAAATAGTGAGGCTGAGAGGTAGGAAATGTGGCTTCTATGCCTGCCAGATTTAAAGACTTGCCATTTCTTTGCTATTGGCCGAAGTTCATATATTAGGTATTTTGTTTTGTTAATGCTGCCAGCAATGCAATATACCAGAAATGGGTTGGTTTTTATAAAGGGAATTAAGTTACAGGTTTACAGTTCTAAGGCCATAAAAATAACCAAACTAAGACATACAGAGAAAGATGCTTTGACTCAAGAAAGGTGAATCTGGGAAAGCATATGGTTGGCATCTGCTGGTCCTTTTGCTTCTGGTTTCAAACAGCTTCCCCAGGGGCATTTTCTTTCTACAACTCCAAAAGTCTCTCTGTCAGCTCTCTGTGAGCATTCCAAGCATCTCCAAATGTCTGCATTTCTGTGGGATCTGAAGCAACTGTTCTCCAAGTGTCTGAGCATCCTCCAAAATGTTTTCCCTTTTAAAGGACTCTAGTAAACTAAAAGACCCTACCCTTGAATGGGTGGAGTCACATCTCCACATAATCAAAAAATCACACTGACCATTGGGTGTGTCATGGAAATAACCTAGTCAAAGTTTTCCACCTTACAATATTGAATCAGGATTAAAGGACATGGCTTTTCTGGGGTACACGACACTTTCAAACCAGCAAGTAGGTGTTCAATAAATGCTTATTAAAATAGATTTTCCTAGTATATATGGCTCTGGATAAGACATTTACTCTCTTTAGCTTCAGTTTTCCCTATCAGTAAAATGAAAAGTTGGGTCAATATCACAGGGTCTCAAACTAAGTGTCCAGCATTCCATAGAGGTGTCCTAAGTTCCCTTTCTAGAACTGGAGACAGGCAGGAGATGTTAAGCAACCAGGATTCTCGATTCTCCACTCCTATTTCAATCAGGGCAGCAGCATCTTTTTGTTATTGCTGCTATTTTATAGTTTTGTGCTCTGCTTAAGGTTTTGTTTGAATAAAGGAGTCAGCTTCTTAAAATAAACAAACTTTCAAATCACTGATCTAAACAATCTTTAAGCTTCTTCCTACTGTGTTAAATGATCCATAATCTTTAGTATAGATAAACAAAAAGAAATAGGCAAAAAACACTTCAAGAGGGATTTAGACTATATTCATAAAAGAGATTAACTGGAAAAATTAGGGCTTATGAAGAATAAGAAAAATAGGCTACTCCTTTTCCAAATAGTTAAAAAGTCTGCCAAAAACTAGGTTTACAAATTAACTTTCTAGGGGAGTAAGATCAATTTCACTCAGTCAACAAACATTGAGCATAGCTCTGGATTGGATAACTTAGAAGAAATAATTGTGACTCAGGCAGGGTGCCTGCCTTCAAGATGTTCACCATCCAATATGGAAGATAAAGTATGTAAAACAGTCACCTAGGATGAAATTGGAAAGTTATCAATGCCATACCATATAGACTGAGACAGTATAGAGGTATGTTATGGAGAATGCGCAAAGGAAAAGATCATAAAACACTTTATTGAGGTGGCTTTTGGGATTGACCATGCAGCATGCGAGGAATTTGGAAATGGGATATGGAGGAAAGGTCATCCAGGTTGATGAAACACAGCCAATGATGCTGAGCATGGAAATTGTCAGCTCTTTCCAGAAAACAGCAAGCAGACATTGTGTTAGAGAAGAATCGTGGCTCTCATTTACGCTCTTCACCAAGCATTTCCAGTTCTCCTTCAGGGAACCAGGGAGAATTTCTCTTTCTTGACCCCTTACTATTAAAGACAGTCATATCTCTTGCTTTGATCACAAAGAGTTGAGCAAAAACAATAATTCCTAGATTCCCTTTATCCTACCTTGATGATAATGAAAGTGTGGAGTTGAGGCCCCTTTCAGCCTGGTTTCCTGACCAATGATGCAAAACTAAGGCTCTCAGCCAACGAATAAAAGATACAAGCAACTGTTTTTCAAGGCAACGAAATTTAGAGACTGTTTCCACAGTGTGGAAGGCAGAATCCTAGAAAGTCCCCTCTGATCCCCACCCCCTGGTATGAACATCTTTGTGTAATCCCCTCCTCTTCATAATGGCTTGTTTCTAACCAATAGAATATGGCAAAGGTGATGGGATAATCATTCCTGTAATTCTACTATGACATAAAATTCCATTTCAGCAGATCAAAGTGAGAGATTCTCTTTTGGGTTTGATGAGGTTAACTGAATATTGTGAGAGGTCTATGTGACAGGGGCCTCGAGTGGCTGAGAGTAACCCCTACTTAACAGCCACAACAAGGAGGGGAACTCAGCTCTACAACCACAAGGAACTGAATTCTGTCAACAACCACATAGCTTGGAAGAGAACCCCAAGCTCTAGAAAGAAATGTGTCTTGGACAATACCTAGATTTCAGCCTTATGGGATCTTGAGAAGAGGACCCAACTAAGCTAGACTCCTGCCTCAGAGAAACTATTGGAAAATAAATGTATGCTGTTTTAAGCTGCAAGTTCATGATAATGTATGTAGCGATAGAAAATGAATACATACAGAATGACCTTACCTCTCCTAACTGATGCAAAAATGGTACGAATTAGTCTGGAAAAACATTCCAGTGCTTTATTATGGTATGTCTTGAATGTCTAGCTATCAAGATATAGCTTCTCTGTGGATAATGAGACATTGAAGTATTTGAGCAGAGGGATGGCTTGATTAGGGTAATGTATTCAAAGGAGTGATTTGTAGGCAGATGTATGAAAAGATAAATTTGATTAAAAATGGTCAATTATATGTTTTTTTAGATATCTAGGAATCAAGTAAATATAGACTAAGTCCTCTTAATTATTCACGTGTAGAAAGAAACCCATTCAAAGGAATAATGTTGGCACTCTTTTCTATATCAAACACAGTGCTATTTCTACCTGGAAATCTACTTTAGCATGATTAAAATGCCTCAAGTCTTCTCCTGGAGTTAAAATGACAAATGTACCCATTGCACACCTCCATCTTGTCATCAGGGGACTCTTTTATTTATTAATAGGCATTGCATTTTGCCAAGAATTTTGTTTACAACCCAAAGTAAATTGCCTTTCATCTACACCAAAATTTGAAGCAGGTAAAAAAGTGGTTTATGTTTTATTTACCACTTGTTCTGGCAGGAAGATGGGTTTGAGAGAGCTTAGATTCACTTTCTCAAGTCATGTGGGCTGCAATATGAAACTGTGTTGCAATCTTTTATTTGCCATGATACAATGCTCACAGGGACAAAACTATTTGGCTTGTGCGATCCCAATACAACAAGTGTTTTCAGAGATGTATGAAAACCAGCACAAGAGTATTTTTCTTTTGATGGTGAAATTCTCTTTCATAGAAATATAATTCAGGTGATCTTGAAATTCCTGAACTTTAGAAGTCACTCTTTTCTTTAAAACACCACCGAGACTATCTATTGTTATAAATCCCATTGTTCATTCTTCCTACATCTTCACATTTCTTCTCAGAATCACCGACCCTACTTCTAGTTTATATGGTCTGGGTAAAACACCATACTAACTTGAGGGCAACTCAGGTCTAAATTTATCAGAGTATCTTGTCCCTGGGTCAGCTTATACTGGCCAAACATGTGAACCTCAGGCCCTTTGAAGACGCTGCTTAAAATGAGACTCTCCCCATTTTTCTTGACCATAAAAGGATATGATGCCAGAACTTCTGCTCCTTCTTGCCATCTTGCCACTAAGCACATGTGCAAAATTTGTCAATATAGGAAGGATAGTGGAATGCCTGGTCTTCCTAACAGTGCTTGAAGCCTTTAATTCCAGCAAAGCCTGAAGACAACTATTCTTTTATTTTCAGTATTCTTATTTATCTGTTAATCAATCACACAGTATAATTTATATATGTTTATATATAAACATATATATTTATATATGTTATATATAATTCATATGTTTAGTATAATCCACTGCTGGTTAGATATTCTGATACTTGCAACTAAACCACCATCCCATGGACCTCAAGAGGTCCATTCTTTTACCAGAATCTTCCTTCCTTCCATACCAGGTGATATCCGTCAATCTCTGAGGAAAGTACTCTGGGCATTTATCCTTTCTGTCAATTAACTATGCTTTTATCTATTGTTGTTTCAGAACTGTGCACATTAGCTCTTATCATCTCAGAATTAAATTTATGTGCCAAGTTGCTCCTGTTATCCCTAAATTCTTTGCTCCAAATATGCACACAATTCCCCGAAGAGAATAGTCTAGACAGGCAATCATAGTAGTTGGTGGTGTATGTCCTAAGGTTTACCAAGGTCAATTAGTGTGTTAGGGGAAGACAGACCTCATACTAGTATTTTGTACTCCACGCCATTGAATAAAATTACAAGAGTATGACCAGATCACTTTGTGTTATATGCACAACCTCAAAACAGAAGAAAAAAAAAACCTCGTTAATTGGTTCTTTACCAACCAGTTATATACAAAACAGAGATAAAATAAATTAATCTTACTATGCGTGTGCGTGTATATGTTTATTTTGATACTGAGAGTGGTTGCTAGAGATAGGTTATTAGTTGACCACCCAAAAACCACTCCCTTTAGTACCAGCAAGTTACAGACCTTGGAGAGAAATTATTGCCTGCCCGATGCCTTGCTTTTGGACTTCTCCTAGCATCAGAACTGTGAGCCAAAAAATTGTTGCTGCTTATGCCAACCTGTTGTATGTTACTAGCCATAGCAGCCTGGCAAGCTAAAACGAACCTCTCAATCAATCTTTAATACAGAATGAAACAAATAATGAACAAATAAGTGAACACGCAAATACCTAAAAACTAAAATAAATAATAAATAATCGTATTGTTCAAGCCATATATAGTTGGTCTGCTCTCTGGGGCTGAAAATGTCCTGGCTGATAGAGGAGTAATATGAATGAAGGGGAAAATATGGAAATGAGCAAAACCACCAAGAAATTGGAGGCAATCTGAAATGGAAAAGACAAAATATGTTTAGAGAAAAGAGTGGACGTACAAAGTCAAGCCAAACATAGGGGAAAATAAATATGCGGAAAAAGAATTTAATGCAAAGTACTGCGAAAATAACAAGGGTGTTTGTATGGAATACTAGATTTGGAGTGAGACCATCAGGGATTAGGTCTCATTCCTGCCAATTACTACAGGGCATTGGACAAGCCACATAAACACTTGGGGACTTATGCTTCTCATTTTTTAACTGAGAAACAACACCAATCCTGGGTACTATTGTTCTGTTGTTGTTAGTGGTGGCGTGCATGTATGTATGCGTGTGTGTCCATGTATGTGGGCAAGTCCCAAATGGAAATTACGAAGTGAAAATACCATGGAACAGTGAATCTCAAATAAATGTAAGAGTTGAGGAGGAGGAAGGGGAGGAGAGGTCGTCACCACCATTGTCTCCATCATATCCTTCCTCATCACCTATGTGGTGGCAGAAACTGTTGGTGCACCACTTAGACCCCCTTTGCCTGGCCAATGCACCCAGCCCGCAGTTACTGGGAATGTGGAGGCTGACAGTGGCTTGCCCTTGGGCCTTTCTTAAGACATTTGCCCTTGGTTGACAGGTTCCTGCCCCAATAGAGAAGTCATACTCCTCCTCCTAGGTAGCCCACAGCCAATGACAGACTGACAGGGAACAAGTTTACAAAGGGCAGCTTTACTCTTTGGGACCATTTATATTCCAGAGCTCCCCATGGGTGCAAGCTGAAGCTAGACTCTAGGTTTCTTCTCCTTCCCTGACCTACTTCCCTCATTCCATTACGGGTTCCCCTGGGAGGACACCCTCCATAATCACATGCACAAGTATTCTCATTTAGACTCTGCTCTTGGGGAACCTGCCCTATGGCACCTCTCAAATACATATAGGAATCAAGGAGGAGCAGAGTAGAGAATTGATATCCTCATCTTATAGATAAAGGACAGTCTAGGTAGCATTTAAAATGATAGAATAAAAAACATATGTATATGACTATCTAATAGGGA
This sequence comes from Myrmecophaga tridactyla, assembly GCA_004026745.1. Classification (NCBI taxonomy): domain Eukaryota; kingdom Metazoa; phylum Chordata; class Mammalia; order Pilosa; family Myrmecophagidae; genus Myrmecophaga; species Myrmecophaga tridactyla. The sequence continues at coordinate 17,395 of PVIY010007007.1, forward strand.
TTGGTGTACCAGAAAGGTTGTCAATTAAAGAAGCGAGACTCAGGCATAGAGAGACTAATCTTACTTCAAGAACAGAAGAAAGCATAGATAGAAAGCCAGCTATGGGTCAAATCTGGTTCACAGCCTGTTTTGGTATGTCCCCAAGCTAAGAACAAATGTCTAAACACACACACACACACATGCACACATACATATGTATAATGTAAAAGTTATAAAAATGAGCACATAAGAAATAAAAATACTAAGATAACTCTTAAACATTGGGGAAAGACAAGAGGATAAGAAGGAAGAATAACATTATAAATAAATCTTCAATTCTTATATAATGGAGTAAAAAAGATGTTGCCTAAAATTAATGAATCAAGAAGTGGTGTACAGGTATATTATTTACATATACGGGGTACCTTCAGAAGAAAGAAAAGTAGAAATGGCTGAGAGGTTTTCTCAAAAGAGCGGAAAGGGATGGAACAGCAGGAGAAGGGGACTGTAGCTTTTCATTATAAACTCCTCTATATACTATTTTGATTTGTTACTAATAAATGTAACCCTATGTCCCCAAAGAAACATAGGCATATATACACACAAGCAGCAGCCACTTTTCTAGAATTGATTGTATTACATCTGTTAAATAATCTAAATAATAACAATAGCTCAGAGTTTTAGAGCATCAGGGCCTGAGTTAAAAGCTTTCATAGATTTTTCTGATTTAATACTCATAGTGACCGTATAAGTTAGTTATTATTATGACCATATTAAAGATTGGAAACTGAGGCCCAGAGAGGTTAAATAACGTTTCCAAGGTTGTGAGCCTATCTATTAAGGATATAAATGAGATACAAAACTGAGAATCCACATCCTTAACCACTGGGCAATACTTTACCCCAGGTCATTTAAGGTGATCTAGCCTGTCCTACCTTACTATGTATGTTTGGGTTCATACAATAAGAATGAGTATTGGAGTTGGCAAGCTGAGTGCCTTATATTGTACATTATTCACCAAATTCCTGGCTTTTCAGATCTGTTACATAGACTCAGTAAACTTGCATATAGACTATTGCATGATTTTATGGGGGCATCAAACAATGCTCTTAGAAATGGTTAATCATCAGCCATTAATAATACTGAATGCGCCTGATGCCAGCTCTCCAATAAGTGCCAGTGTACCTTTAGAAAAAAAAATCATGTGCCTAATTAAGTGCTAGTAAAAGTTTATTTTGCTTTAGGAGGAATCACAAGGAGCACTCTTTATACTAGAAAAAAAATAAAAGTCTTGTCTTTCATTTCGTGTATTCATTTTCAGTTTTCTCAGCTGAGCCTCCATAAAAACCATCCACTTCAACATTAGAAAATGAAAATGAATGTTGGAGCGTGATAATGGCTAAGAATAAGAGGAGAATATCCTGAAATCACACATATTTCTTGCAAACAACCCCCCCCTCAAAAAAAAAAGAAGAAGAAGAAAAGATAAGTTGATGCTCTGTGAAATCCCAGAGCTGGCCTAGTTGATGTATTTCTCACTTTACTCAGGGAAAAACAAATAAATCAATGTCTGAGTCTTTCCCAGACCCTCTTTTTGGAGGATCTGGACCTTGGTTTTCTACACTAACCAGAGGAGAATGACTCCAATTGTGAGTTTCCATGGGGTAAACCAGCAGCATTTTATAAAGGCAGTTCCAGGACAAACCTCTTCCTTCCGGTCACTAAAAGGAACGGCCAAAAGGCCCCAATCCAGCCTCATCTTTCAGTTTCACATCATCCCCTACTTTTCTTCTCTTGATTACAGTCACACACTCTTTTCTTGAAATCCCCAGGCTTGCAAATGACTTTATTGTTCATTTCAGGAACTTCCTGAAAGGCTCATCAACTCTTCATTAGAAAATATCAACCAACGGTTTATACATTGTTAGAACAAAATTGGGGCGTTTGGTCCAACGCTCATAACCACACAGCGAGCTGAGGTTGAAAGGGGTTTATTGTAAAGGAGGGAGGTGGAAGAGGAGGGGGGAAAAGGGTAAAGGAAAACTTTCTTCAAGAGCCTGAGGAAAATGTCCACCTGCATTGTGATGCGGTTCTGCTTTTATGCTTTGAACTTTGTCATCCTTGATTGGTCTGGAATTCTGCCTTTGACGATTTGTCTGATTGCCATTGGCTGGTATTCTTGCTTCCTTCTTCTTTATGCCTGTTCTGACCTATTTTATATATACATATATATTTTTTTTTTGCATGGGCAGGCACCGGGAATCGAACCTGGGTGTCTGGCATGGCAGGTGAGAGCTCTGCCTGCCGAGCCACTGTGGCCCACCCTGTTTGCTCTTTATTGGTGGAGTTTGTGCTATAAGTTCTTCTTTGGTGTGGTTTCTTGCCCTCAGCAGCGTTTGGCAAGTGGCATCACGAGTTGTGGCAAGGGAAAGGGTCACAAGTGAGTAGACCATGAGTTTTGGCCGTTGCTGCAGGGTGAGGAGGGGGTTGGGGACTGAGTTTCATCCCCTGCGATCTGTCATACACCAAGAATCTGAATCCCTCACATCAAAATACTTGCTTTGCTGTTTCCACCAATTCTTAACTATTGTATCCTGATCCTTACCCTATCCTAATCAAGACTCCCCTCACCTCTTGAAAGGCTCTTTAAACAAGACTTCAAAGTTTCAATAAATATCCTGATTGGCTCATCCCCCTCCGATATGCAAGCAAGACTCTCTCTAAGCTGGGTTCTCTTTTTACCAAAGAAGAATTAACTAAGTTTTGTTTTATCAATAGTTTATTCTGATGATATTTGGGGGAGCCAACATTGGGCTGTGGGGCTTGGAAGAAATCCTTGCTGTCCTCATGTCCTCATAAATCAAGGAGGTTGGACTCAATAATCAGCAAGGGACCTTCCAGCTTTGATATAACTTTCCCTCTTGGTGGTCTTATTCCAAGCTGACAGCTTCTTAAAGAAAAGCACAATTGCCTCCTGGGGTTTTCAGAAAGTATATTCAGGTCAGGTTCTTAGGGCGGCAGGGAGTTCAACAGCTGCATTTTTAAAAGCTAGCTTTATACTCTCCTTCTGCTTGTCACCTCTGGGAGAGAAGGGGTGGCCATTGTTTGCTTTTGTCTTGCTACACAAAAGCCGAACCTGAGTTGGAGGGTAGACAGAGGCACTGACTCCTTGGCTAAAAGCCATGCTTGATGTCTGAATAGAGCTTCCTCCTAAGGATTTTTCTTCCATCCCCATGGGGGAGACCTTTGGCTGCAGCCACAGCAAGAAGCTAATTGTCTGGAGTGCTCATTTGGCTGCACAAACAGAAGCACACAGCTCTGTGAAGGTGAGTGCTGAGCTGACCCTAGTCTGTTTGAACAATGCTAAGATAGAAGATGAATGGATATTTGGGAGACTTAACAAACACAATGATTTATATTCATGATGCAATAAACCCAGGGGGGACTCTGAAATGGGCACATAGAAGAGTTCTTTGAAATTTCAGAGTGTGAACTGAGTGAAAACTGATTTGAAAAGTGATTCCCTAAGAGGTCCAGATGACAAGAGGATTGGGCTCTTTATAAAGATAATTTGTTTTTTAACCAAACCTCAGATTTGGAAGGTTGAAAGAAGGACAAAATAAGTACTCACATATGATTGAAGCAGTTGGGGGCAAAAAAAAAAAACCAAAAACCTTGAATTGGAAAGAACAAGTTTTTATTTATTATTATTTTATATGATTGAATTCATTAGCCCAATATATTTTAATTGTCTAAGCATTTGTTTGATGTCTAATTCAACTATCATTAAATCCAGTTTGTGGATATAGGTAGTTGGATTCTTGGATGCTAACCTAACATAACACATCTCCATCCTGCACCTGTGCCCCCATTCCTGTTTCCTTTCTTTTTTCCCCACATCTCTTAATATGTCCACTTATTAATTCCTGAATGCAAGCATTGAATGTTTTAACTCTTCTCTCAGTTCTTGTCACAGAAGGAATCAGGTCAAAGTCTCCTTTATCTGTAAAATGAGGTACAAATAGCTGCAACCAGAAGGTTGTCTAAAGATTCAGTTAAAGAATGGGTGAGAGATTCTCACACAATGCTTTCCACAGTTGTACTCAATAGATATGTTTCCTTTACCCTTCTCCTGGTTCTTTCTTTTTTACCTGAATGGAAAATAATCCAGGAAGCTACCACACAGAGGAAGGCGCAAGTGTTCCCTTTGCCACATTTGTGGTAATCAACCTTCCTATAGTCACCAAATGATCACACACCTTCACCTATTTATAAAGAGTATGTGTGTTTAAAAGGAAGGGAAAAAAGCACTGCATCAAAATCAAATTACTGGGTGTGATTACCTTTTTCTCTACTCTGAACAAATGGAGTTACTGTTTTCATTCAGCCAGCATCTTGAGCATCATTGCAAATTAGCACAGTTAACAATGAGGAAGAAATGCACAGCCAAGGCTCAGTAATCTCATTACATAGCTTTCAACCATTAAGTGCATTAATTAAGTCCCTATATCAGAAGGGATGTTGGTGAAGTGGCTTTTATTAGGTCACGCCTTTCCCTGCGTCCTGTTCTCCTAGGTTTTGGATAACTCACCATTGTCTCTCAAAGGTTTTAGGATTATGATGAATAACATTGACCCTGGATTGTTCCTCATGAGTGACTTCCAAAGCCCCAGGTGTTCTTCTACTTCTCTTTGTAGCAAGAATTATGGTATAGTCGTTTGTAGTCTGGTTTCAGGGATCAGAAACTCTTGACTTTTGAATAAATCTTGATTTTGAAAAATCAGAAAATCTTGGCTTGTCCACTCATTAGGCCCTGTGATCTCTCTATGCCTCAGTTTCCTCATCTGTCATAAGAGTATGACAGTAACTTTTTAAATGCAATCCTAAAACTGTAAGCAAGTTGGAAATTGTAATAGTAACCTTTAAATGTAAATTTTAAAGCTGGAAGCAAGCTGAAATGAGAGCTCTTACTCTCACAAAGGAGCAATATATAAATGTAAAGTCTGCACCCAGACCTGAACAAGCTTTAATCTATTGCCATAGACCTCCCAGATATGAATAAGCCTTTCATCTATCTCCCTAGACTGGGAAGCACCTTTCTCAGGCATCACAAAGGATGTAAATCCTGAAGGAAATAGGAAGTAACTGAAATTTCTCCAGACCTCTGCTGCCTGTTAACAAAGATAATTATCTCCCTTTGTCTCTGAGAGATACAAAAGCGTATTGAAAAATCACTTCAGAGGGGTTAATTTGGGAAATCTCCCCTGTACTCTACCTGTGTGAAACCTTTGTTGTCTCCTCAGCCTGGCTGGGTATGATTTTCATTGCTGCACTGAACTAAGAACCCAGATTTGGGAGTGCTCCTTCTACAAGAGAACTATTTAAGTTCCAGCCTTATAGGGTTCTTGTGAAGATTACTGATCTAATTAAGGTAAGACACCTAGCTCAGTGCCTGGTGGGTAGTAATAAACCATAATAAGCATAGATTGTATTAGCAATTGTAATAGCAGCAGCAGAAGCACAGCATAATTTTACCAGTGCAGGCCATGAGATATAACAGTAGAGTGACAGGCCAGTTAACAGAAGACTTGGGCTCTGATCCTAGCTCCCATTAGCTGATCTGATCCCTGTGTCTTAAGTGGCCTTTGCTGTGGAAGACCGCTGGGAAAATTAACTGTGATAATACATGTAAATTTACTTTACAAATGTAGAAACATGCATGATTAATGTCATTGTGAAGTCGTCAGTGAAAGTCATTGTTTTTCCAGAGTCTATCAATAACGTAATTGCGATTAGATATCCGCACCTACCAAGTCTAAATTGCTGTTCATCAGTATAATTGTGATAGTCAAAGCTCTTTGATTGCAAGAAACCAAACCAAGATGCTCATATAAAAATGAGGTTTGTGGAGAGAATAAAGTAGGCCACATCACAGGAACATGTCCATTTGTTAAGTACATCTGAAGTAAGGAAAGCTCTGATCACCCAAGAAAGCACTTGAGCCTCTGAGAAGTGGACAAAACTTTATAGCCGGCCATCCCAGAGGACTCTCCATCCAAAAGCTGAGCCCTGAATATTCTTTGTTTCTAGATTATATAGGCTAGTAAACAAGGTGGGAGTTACCCTGGGAATGGGTGGTAAATACTGGAAAGTAAAGGAATTTCTTTTGTCTGAGATGGGACATGGGCAGAGGACCCCTGTTCTGCAGATGTGGCCAGAGGCAGGGTCTGCAGACATGACCAAGGGCACACAGATGCCACAGACATTTTGTTTTACTCCCTGCTTTTTACATTCTTTAGGAGTACATAATTTCATACATGAGTGCATATGGTGATACACATGAATACACATAAACTCATAATTCAAATTAATACTGAGGTGATACATATGAATTCATAACGTTATACAATAATTCTGAGGTTAAACTTTGTAAACTGCCCCACATCAAGGTGCGTTAAATCCTTGGCTCTAGATGTTAATAGCCTATCTGAGGGGAGAAAGTGAATAGTGGAGTATGACATGAGCGAATATATGACAATCGAACATGTTCATGCATATTTACAAATTAGTAAAGAAACTGAGGCAATGCAGGTAATAGATGAGGTGTAATTACAGAAAATATCTGAGAAAACTCAGGTGCTTTCTTGGGTGATCGGAGCTTTCCCTACTTCAAATGTATTTCACAAATGTTCCTGTGATGTGGCCTGTTCTAGTTTGCTAGCTGCCAGAATGTAATATACCAGAAACGTAATGGCTTTTAAAAGGCCATTGGGAATTTAAAAAAAAAAAGGGGAATTTAATGAGTTGCTAGTTTATAGTTCCAAGGCCAAGAAAATGTCCCAATTAAAACAAGTCTATAGAAATGTCCAATTTAAGGCATCCAAGGAAAGATACCTTGATTCAAGGAGGCCGACGACGTTCAACATTTCTCTCTCAGCTGGAAGGGTACATGGCAAACATGGCCGCATCTGCTGGCTTTCTCGTGGCACTACGAAAAAGGGACTCTCTCCCAAATATTTCCTCTTTTAAAGGATTCCAGTAAGCAACTCCACCTTCAGTGGGTGGAGACACACCTTCATGGAAATCACCTAATCAAAAGTTACCACCCACAATTGGGTGGGTCACATCTTCAAGGAAACAATCAAAATGTTCCCACCCAGCAACATTGAATGAGGATCAAAGGGCATGGCTTTTCTGGGGTCCACCACAGATTCAGACCGGCACATGGCCTATTTTATTCTCTCTACAAACGTCATTTTTATATGAGCATCTTGGTTTGGTTTCTTGCAATCAAAGAGCTTTGACTATCACAATTATACTATAGAATATCACAGAGGAGAAAGCTTTTCAGCCAAGACTTGAAGAAAGTGTTCAGGAAAAACTTTGAAGGTGGAGGGAATGCATATCTAAGTCCGTAGAGGCAGGAAAGAACTCAGGAGAGGTGAAAGGTAGCCAGTGTGGCAGAGACATGGCATGGAACCTAGCGAGGTTGTGTAGGTCTTTGCAGGAGACACAAATTCGAATCAATCATTCATTCATTTATCACATGTTTACTGGGTGACTATTTTGTATCAGACATGGTTGTGAACGAGAAAGATGAACTTTGCCTAAGATAACTCCACATTCTCATAAGAAATGAGACCACTTTAAAACATGAATAAATATATAAAAATTTAGGATTTGTCAGCATATAACCAGCATTATGCTGAGATCATCTAAGAGTGAGTGTGGCCAGAGAACAGAAATGGAACTGATAATGAAGTTCAGGGAGCTCTGACATTTTGAGTTCAATTGTAGAAGAAAAAGTGACAAAGGAGACTGAGAAGAGTGTCGTAAAAGGTTGAAGGATATGAATTTGGTGATGTCATAGAAATGAAAAGGGAAAAGGTCAGAGACTGAGTGGTTGAAGATGGCAAAGCATATATAAGCAGCCTGCCCAACTCCAGACTAGAACATCAGGAATGGACACTATGCCCTGTGTCTCTTTGGGAGTACACATGGTTTATTTCTGCTGCTTATCTCTGCAAGCCTCTCTCTGCAGATTTGCAGATTGATTTCCTCTGAGGACCCCTGGCTACTACATGCTCCTCCACAACTTTGATTGGCATGGTCTTTAGCTTTATCTCCTGCCACCTCCATTCAGTCTGAACTCAGCTCAAGTTTTCAGTTGAAGTTCAGCCATCATCAGCCTAGCTTCTCGCTATCTCAGGGTAAAAATACTGAGAAAGAGACTCTGATAGATTTATCTCAGATCAGGTGTTGGCTTCTGGTCCACCCCTCTGTGTTGGATGGTGGGATGGGGGAAGGCGGCAGTCTCCTTGGTACCTAGTGCTACCTGGCTAACTCCTTTCCCTTCAGCAGAGCTATGGGTGGGTGGAAGGGGCAAATCATCTCTAAAGAGTCAAACTTGATCTTAACAGATACCTCTAAATGGGCACTCTAATAATGAGCCCTGTTACATGGCATCCTCTCAGATAATATGTGGATGCTTCTGTGCCTAATAACATGATGATGCCATTCAAAACACACCAAAGCACGATGTTACAAACTCAAATACTGACTCAAATTCAGAAGGAAATGTACATGAAGTAAAGTGGTGTAACAGCAGGACAGTAGAGAGTGATAGAACCTGGAGAAGGGGAAAGAAGTGTCTTATACAGGGGGAACAGCACCTACAGCTGATTACTGCTATGCAGGAATGTGGGCTTGGAGTTTGCCAGATCTTCTGATTTTCCAAAAAGATTCAAGAAATTTAGATTTTTATTGCAAAATTTCCCAATTTTTAAATATTGGCAAATTACTCCCCCCCCCCCACCAAAAAAAAGCACAAAGGACAAACAAAATAAGTCTGTAGGTGGAATCCAGCCCATAGGCTGTCTTTGACACCTCTGCTCAAAATTCTACACTGGGAGAGTTAGAGAAGTGCCTGAAAATCTAGAAGACTGTTTTTGTTTTTATATGATTATAGCAACTAATATAAAGTTCCAGGTACTAGCTCAAGTATTTTAAATGCAAAATCTCATTTTATCTTTATTTTTACAAGAACCTTAAGAAGGACATAGTTATACTTTTTACAGTAAATGGAAAAGAGGACTAGAGGTTGTTTAACACATCCAAGGCCACCCATTTAGTTATGCAAATTTTGTTAGTAACCAAGAAGCAAGAATCAACCTAAATAATCCCAATCCATAGCTGCACTTTTAACCAAATTACTTCAGTTTCATTAAGTAATTTTTAAGACGCCTTCTCTCCCTGAGAATCCAAGATGTCTGTAATCATCGTGTTCAGATGTGCAAGATCCTCAAGTTCTTTTCTGGGTCAGAGTGGTCATTTCATCAGCAGAACCCTCTTTAGGATGAGCAGTATTCTGTTCCAAACTTGCCCCTTTAGGAATCCCATAAAATCCCTCTCACAGGGAAGTCACTCCAAGTGTTTCAAGCACTCCTGGTTTCAAGAAAAGGACCCTTTTCAGTATGATAGGGACAACAAAATCCCCAGTTCCTTCCTTGTTCTTTGCACGTGGGATGGGGTTGGGTGTGGTGTGGGTCTGTGGAAGAGTGGGGGTGGGGAACGTGGTGTGAAATGGAAAGGAAGTGATTCATATACACATTTATCCATGATTTAGATCGAAGCTGACAGATGCTTAGAAAATCTTTTAAAAATGGACAAAATCATAAAGCCCAAGCCCATTTGTTTAAAAATCTAGAGCTCTGCCCACCAGAGTCCCAGGAAAATGAGCATGCAGAAAGGCAGGAGGAAGGCTGAGTGGACCCACCTTCCCCAGGACAGCAGATTAATCTGCTCTTTGCCCTGATTCTACCTGCTCGCTCTAATATTGCCTCTAATGTAGCCCATGAGTAATTAAATCAGGCTCTCTGCTGCTAAAAAGGACTGGGTTTTAAAATAGATCAACTGCTTAGCAGATCCATGTGGGTCTGGCCTTTTCATCCAATTCTGATAAGCTTTCTGCCTCCCCCCATTGCACTCTCCCCTTGCTGTTCATTAAATGTGGAGTGAATTCTTTGGAGCTCCATGGTGTAGCTCAAAGCACTGAATTATTCAGACAGTTTTACACAGATTTCTAGGATATCTGAACCACAAGGAATGGGTCCAACCTTTTTATGTAAACAGAGACCCATAAAAGGGTAGGAATTTGCCAAATCCAAATCAGAGTCCAGTGCTCTTTGCAATTTTTCACACTGCCTTTAGAAGATACTGTCTTTATCTGCCAGGACTGCTATGACAAATGCCACACAATGGATTGTTTTAAACAATGGGAATTTTTATTGTTTCATGGTTTTGGAGGCTAGATGTCTAAAATCAAAGTCTTAACACACTATTGTTTCTCCTAGAGTCTGTAGCACTCTGGTGCTTGTTTTCTGCAATTCTTGGGGTTCCCTGGCTTGCATCTCTGCCATCCCCACCTCTACCCCCATTGCATGGCTTCTCCTGCTCAGTCTGTGTCCCTGTCTAGATTTCCTCTCCTTATAAGTATATATGGACCATATGTATTAAGGCCTACTCTGGTTCAATTTGACCTCATCTAAATAGGATCAAAGATTCTATTCATAAGTGAGTCTGCCTTAACTTATAATAACATCTTCAAAGGTCTTGTTTGCAAATGGGTTCACACCCACAGGAAATTAGGACTTGAATGTATCTTTCATGGGGAGCATAATTCAATCCCCAGTAGGGACTTAATAAGTGGGCAACCTTGGAAGGAGTCTAAGACTCATACTGCAGCATGATCCTTCGTAAATCTCCTTTGGTTTTCCTTTATGCCAACAGTAATTAACATTTATAGAGCACTATGCTAGGCCTAGGGCTAAGAATTTTATATGTGTTAGTGATTATCTTATTCAGTCCTCACAATAACTGTCATTCCTCTATTTTGCAAATGAGTAATCTAAAACTCAGAGAGGCTGACATCTAGTGGTGAGAGATTTGAACCCAGGTCTCTCTCACAAAAAGCTGTTCTCTTAACCACGTGGCACACCAAGGCTGCCTATCCATATTTTCTAACCTCTCTGCTCACTCATAGTGGCATATGCCTTGCTCTGAAAGCCTGATTTTTCTGATCTACAGCTTCAGTATCACCTGTGAGCCTGTTAGAAATGCAGAAACTCAAGCTCCCACTGCAGGCCTACTAAATCAGAATCTGCATTTGAATAAAAAGCCCACTAAAGGCACATTTAAAATTGAGAAGCACTGGGGATTAAGAGTTCTTCAAAGGGAAAATAACTGTGACAGTCAGAAATGGTTCTGGAAACCAATGGTTCTGAAACTTAAAGAAGTTACTTGCTATGTACACTTTCTAGATCCTTGAATCTCCAGTGCAGTGTTCTTCGTACAACAATACTGAATGGACAATAAAGCTCAGAGCATTTTTCCTGCATACCCTTCCCACCACCTTCACATAACCCCCTTTTGAAAAATACCAAGTATAGCAGAGTGCACTAGTCGTTCACCTCCAAAGCACTCTCACCAAAGAGACGAGCTGAACTGGTGCAGTTCAGGGTCATTGTCATAGTCCATTTCTTAGCTGTTTTAATAAAGTCAGACCCAGTTAAGATCAAATAAAACACACACACACATAAGTATATTCAGAGTGTTGATATTTTTCCTCCATCTAAATTGAGCTGTGGGAGTTATTATATGCTGAACTAGTACATTTCCAAAGACAAAAACCCTAATGTTTTAGGGAGTGTTTTTCCCATTAACATGTTGCTAAGCAACATTTTTACAGTATCAGCAGCTGTATAACTACAAGCTGAATGAATGTCTGGAAATGCAAAATCAGAGGAACAAAGAAAGAAAATGTATCTCCCCTGTTAGTGTACTTCTTTTAGTTTTTAGAGTTGGAGGGATCTCAAATATGCTAAAGCTAAGATAATGGTGCACTTTCTCTCTGTTTAGTTAACAAAAATCATGTGGTATCTGTGAGAGCTGTGCCATAATTTAAATAACAAACTTTTCACTATTTTTTTTCACATTATGAAAAATTTAAAATATAGACAAAACAGCACAATGGATATCTGACAACCAGCTTAAAAAATTATCAATCCATGGCCACTCTTGTTTCTTCTATTCCTCCTTTTATTTCCCTTCACCCTTATTTGAAGCAAATCTTGACATTATATCAATTCATCTGTAAATATTTCGGTATCTATGTTATAAAGATGAAGATTGTTTTAAACAGAAGCATAATATCACTATCATACCTAAATCAAAAGTTAATAATCATTTTTTTAATATTAATATCCAGTCAATGTCAATTACCAATTATTTCACGTTTTCTCTTTTTAGCATTTCAGTGAGGATCTAAAGAAGGTCTATACTCTGATTGGCTGTTGTGCCCTTAAATATCTTTTAATCCACAAATTCCTCTCTAGCTCTTTATGTCTTGTCCTTCCACTTTAGTTATTGAAACAAGCAAAAAAAAAAAAACAGATTGTTTGTCCTACAGAGGATCCTGAAGTCTGAATTTTGTTGTTTGTACTACAAGTACAAATCTTTAAACAAATCTTTGAAGTGATTGAATCTAAAGGTTTGAGTAGATTAATGCTTGGTTTGTTTCAGCAAGACAAATTCATAGGTAATATGTTCTTATATCAGGAGGCACATAAGATCTGATTGACTCTATTTTTGTGATCTTAGCTACCATTTTGTAATACATACCTCAATCTTTAATTCATAATCAATTGCAAATTGATACTTATCTATTAGTTGGAATATTTCTTTAAAGAGTACCTTGCCTTCTTTATCTATTCATACACCACATGGTATGGTTCATGTGGAAATGAAGGATGAATGTTTGAGTCTTTCTTGCTGTTTACCAGTTTTCAAAATAATAGGTTAGCTTACTAGCATTGTCTAATTGGTGACCACTTAGGGTTTGTATATTTGTTTTGGTATCATCATAGATTTAAACATTTTTTGTATGTTTTGGCCTTTTTCAGTTATTAACTTTGTTAATGATCTCAAGTGGTCTAGCAATTGGCCAGAGGGAGCCTCCTCAAGTTGGCTTGAGTCCTTTTAACACTTTCTTGGTAGTCTTTGATAGTTTCCTTCCTTTCTGGTATGATGCTCCCGGCTTCTCTTTTGTATTTCCTGCTTCAGGCATGAAATCAGCCATTCATCCGAGAGGACTTGGTTCCATTTAGAGGACAGGACAGTTACAGATCTCAATTTGAATGCTAGGGGTGCTCATTGCTTCTGGGTTATCATTATTTCTGGGCAGCTTTCAGTAGAAGCTTTTTAGGTAATTATGAGTTTATACAGATTCTTCCAAATCAATTTCAGAAGTACAAGAGTCTTACTTAACCTTTCTGAGTTTACATCTGTATTTCCTTTCTCATGCACTGAGAATTTCAGTTTGAGACATCACTAGGAGTAACAGAATTAGAATTTAAGATAATTACTCATTTGTATTTGTTCACATGTACCCAGCGACACCAAAATTATAAAAAGCTTTATATTTGTTTTATTTGGCTTTGCTACTCTGCAATTTTTTTGTCCTCAACGTATGTCAATTCAAGCTGTATCTGCTAGAATGATAGGTTTGACACCAGAGCAAGGGGCAAAAATAACAGAGGCCAATGGCTCAGGGTCTTCTATCCAAACAGGCTTCCTCCCTCCCCCTGGGGCCAAGGTCTCAAGGTCTTTCCCTGTCCCACGCCTGCCAAACCCTTCTATCACTTTTCACCCTGCCTAGTCCTTCTAATATAAAAGATCCTCTGTTATCCTCTTGGGGCGGGCTGAAGTCTGACTTCAGACCCCCACCATGCTGGTACCTGAATAAATTCCTTTGCCTGTGATCAGTTTTTCTCTGGGTCTTTTTAAACTGAGCATTATCTTCAAAATAGTGTTTTCAATTCTCTCGAAATAGCTACCCTACTGGTTAAGCTACCAACCACAGAATACTTTCGTTTTATAATTATAAAAAATATTTACATGGATCCAAAGAAAAATGTACTAAACCAGGCATGTTAAGGAACTCTGGCTTCTATCCCTAGTCCTTCTAATTTATTCCTTCCCTTTGCCTATAGATAACTATCTAAAAAGTCTTTTGGCTTATCCTTCCATTGTTTTTTTTTAATCAAATGCACACACACAAACATATACTTAACATATCTTTCTTGGATTAATGGTAACATAATGATAGGTTTTTCACCTAGGAGGAGAGGAAACGCAACCTCAACTGGATTGAAGAAGATTTACTGGAAGGCCATGCACTGGTGGGCTGACAATTAAGATGGCGACAGCCCCAAAGCAGGGGAAGGGGTACAGCTTATCCTTAGGGGGAAGTAGGGAAAGGATTTTCTTTGTTTAGTTTGGCAGCGGGAAGTTGGCAGGTGTTTATTGGTTGGTTTAGAAACCAGTCGGGGGCTATGCGGGGAGTTTCTGGAAGCTTGCAGGTGGTGGGACGGTAACTGCCAGAGGGCAGATGTTGGCTAAGGGAAGTTATAGCAGAAATGCAGCTGCCAGAGGGGGATGTAAGGACACCCTTGGGACTGCCAGGTAGACTGGGGCAGGTTTGGTTTTGCAAAGGGCCTCCTGGAAGTTATGAGTGGGAGAAGTTTCTTGGAATATTTGCTGAGGGTTGGTTACATAATGGGGAAAGGGGCTCTGCCTAACACATACTATGTAACTTTTCTCTACCTTGTTTATTTCCTCTTAAAAATCTTGGCTATGACTCCATAATAGTTTACAGAGATATTCCTAGTTCCTTTGCATTGTTGCCCAGGACTCCAACGTGTGAATGACCCATGGTTTTATGGGTCAGCCCACTACTAAAGAATATTTTGTTTTTCCAATATTTTACCTATTATAATTAGTATTACAATGAATAGCTTTGTTTGTATGTCTTCTTAAGTTTCTGGAATAGACTCCTTGATAAGGGATTACTGGGAAAAAGAGCAATTGTCTATGTAATGTTTCTAGATATTGCTAAATCCCTCATTTCTACTTTGCAGTACCACCAACAATCTATGAAGTAATTGGTTCCTCAGAGTGTCATCTACACAGGTGTTTGTGTGTGTTGTGTATGTGTATGTGTGTATGTGTATGTGTGTATATGTATTTGTCAAAGTTTGAACTTTTGCTAATTTAATAGGTAAAAAATACCATATGGTTGATGTTGAAGATGCAATTCCCCCATTTTGACTAAGTTGAGCATATTTTCATATTCTTGAAACCATTTGCATGTTCATTTCTCTGGCCCATGCTTCTATAAGATTGTTGCTATTTTCCTTCTGTACTTTTAGATGCACTTCATATTACAGATTTAATATTATGTCCACAATATATGTTACAAATATTTTCCCAGTTTGTCTTTTGTCTTTTTACAATGCATATAGTGTATTTTGTATATAATAATAAAAAATATAATCACATTTGTCTATCTTTTTTCTTACTAATTCTTGAATTTCTATCACAGGAAAATCTCTTCCTCCCTTCCAGGTTATAAAAAAAAAAACATTTAACATTTTTATTTTAGTACTTGCAGAGTTGTATATATATATATTTTTTACATTTACTCTCTGATCACTTTAAAATATATCCTGGTATATAGTGTGAAGAATTGATTCCATTTAAGTTTTCCCCTCATGGGCATCCAATTATATCATTATCAATTATTGAGAAATCTCTCTTTTCTACACTGATTTTAAATATTAACTTTATTAGATACTAAGTTCAATATGTAATTGTGTCAATTTCTGGATTTTCTGTTCCATTCCATTGCTCTACTCATGTATCAGTACTTTACCGTTTTAATTATATAGGCTATTTTTGCTTGGCAATCATGTATTAACTTTATGATTAAATTGTCTTGCTCTAGGGGGACAGTAAACTTTTTGTATTGTATTTGTATTGGTATTACATTAACCTCATAAATTAACTTAGATTTCACATCTTTAAGATGCTGAGTCATCCTGCCTGAGAATGTGTGGTCTTTTCTAGAACTTTTATTTTCTTCTTGCTACTGTAAGTTGACCTGTTCTCTCCTTTATATATTCTTTATTTGGTAATAAAGTCTTTTGACTTGATATGCTAATATCATAATTCATTACTTTAAGAAACTTTAAATATTTGTAGTATTTTGTTACATTGATTCTTTATGGATTCACAGATAGCCATGTTATCTACAAATACAGATGGTTTTACCTCTTCCTCATCAGGTCTTATACCTCTAATTGCTTTTTCTTATCTAATTGCACTAGGTAATATATTTAATCCAATGTTATATAGTAGCGAAGATAGTGAGCATCCTTCCTGACTTAAGCAGGTAAATTTCTAAGCTCTGTCATTAAGCTAAATGCTGCCTATAAGGCTGAGGTATAAGCAATTTATCGTGTTAAAGAAATGTGCATCAATTTGAACTTTGAGTGTTTTAAACATTTAATGGTGGCTAACATTTTTCTAATACGTTTCATTCATCTATGTAAATGGTCTTATTGCTTATCTCCTTAGCTCTATTAATGATGGATTATGTAAATAGATATCCTTATATTAAACTACTTTTACATTCCTGGAAACCTTACTTGTCCTATGTTTGAATTTTAATATGATATTTGATTATGTATGCTCATGTTTTCCTTAAAAGTTGCATCAATAATTCCTGAGTTCTGTCTGTGTTTCTCTTTTTAGGGGCATCCCGTTTCATCAATATCATATTCAGTTCATGAAATGAATATGAAAGTCCCCTCCCCCAGCTTTTCTTTGCATATTCTGAAAAGGTTTAAGTGGTTTTTTGGTTATCTGATCTGAAAAGATTTTTTAGTGTTAGCCTTTGAAAAAAACTGGGCCCACTGCTGTTTTGTGGAAGAGTTCTTCCACAACTTTGTCTATTTTTTCTATGGATGACTAATCATTTCAGACTTTCTGTTTTTACTGAGGTCAATTTTGGTAAATTCTATTCCTCCTAAAAGTATCTGTTACATCTAGGTTTTCAAATTTAATTGCATTGAGTTGCGCAAAATAGTCTCTGGTGACTTTAAATTCCCTCTGTTTGAAGATTATTTCCTCCTTGTCATTTCCAATTTTATATATGTGTGTGCTCTCTCATTTTTATTTTGTTTAGATTAGCTAGTTGCTTTTCTGTTTGGTTTTAAATAATCAGCTTTTGGATTTATTTCTTAATTCTATTATTTATTTTATAACTCAATTCTGCTTTTATTAATTCCTTTCATTTTCCTTTGGTTTGCATTGCTTTTATTTCTCTAGCTATTACTAGTATCTGATTTGTTATGTTTGCTGTTAATTTTCAAGAAATCCTGTGGCCCAGAAGTTGTTAATAATAGTTTTTTCTTTTCCATTTTAATGTTCATGTAAAGGGCCTTTGTGATTTTTATTTGTTGTTATTTGCTAGTTTTGGTAAGTTACAGTCAGAAAATGCTCTTCATGTTATTTCTGTTCTTTGGAATTTATTAGGGTTTTCTTTGTGGTCTATGAAAAAAAATTAATTTTTTTGTGAGGAGTACATGAATACTATTATCCAGATTCACAGTTTGACATATATCAGTAAGAACTATTATATTGACTATACTATTTAAATCTTCTAAATTCATACTCTCTTTTAGTTCATGTGATTTGTCTTAAATTAAGAAATATGTGTTAGCATTTCTTATTATCTATGTTTTGTCAGTTTCTGATACCTTTCATGATTTCTGTTTTATGAAAATTACTGCTGTGTTACCGAGCACATAACTTTAAAAACTTTCATATTTTCACAGTGAATTGTAGCTTCTAGCATGATGTTTCCCTTCTTTGTCTCTTTGATGTTTTTCTTAATACTTAACAATATTATGATCTCTTCTTTCTTATTATTTGTAGTTGTCTGGGATGACAATTTTTATTTCCTAAATCTCTTTGTTTGAGTTGTCTGTTTTACAAAACATACAACATAGTGTTGGACTGTTGCATTATACTTTCTTAACCAATCAGAAAAGTGTTTTTGTTTTTATTTTAACATATTGTGGGGTCTAATTAAACACGTCAGTATAATTAATATGCTTGGCTTCTGTTCTGTTTGATGCAAATATTAATGTGCAGAAACTTTCATGATGGTCTACTTAATGAGCAGGCACCAGAAATGAACTCTGATCTCCAGCATGGCAGGCAAGAATTCTGCCACTGAGCCACCATCGCACCATTCTCTTCCTTAGGTTCTTATTTTTATTTATGAAAATGAGTATTCGTATTCTATTGTTTACCTTTAAGCCTTTACTGTTATACCACTATATAATACCCTTAGGCATTATTTTTGTTGTTGTTTTCTATTAATTCTTAAAAGTGAGCAATATCGCATTAGCTAGTAACTTCCTCTCTTCCCTCTCTTAAAGCATCTGAATTTAAATAATATTTTTTAACTTCCAAATAGCTAGTAAAAGATATTCAGCAAGCATACTTTACATATGCTCTCCACATTCTCCTCCAAATTTTTATAGTTGTACTATAATCTATAATTTCAGAGGAAATAGCCATTGCGTACTATATTCTTGTCCGTACAACAAATTATTAATTACTAGTTTTAGAAGTAAACATATATTTAATGGTCACCACTAGTCCTTAGGGCAATGAATTTCAAAGCATTTTGTTTTTGCAAAACTTCTTTCTAGTAAATCCTTCAGCAAAGACCTGTGGAAACAATATCCCTTCAGTGTTCCCAGCAGCTTGTCTGTTTGAGAGTCAGTTTGGCTGGATATAAAATCTTTGGCTTAAATTTTCTTTCTTTGAGAATCTTTCAATGCACTTGTGGTAGATTGAGTTGTGAAACCCAATGTGGACATGTTCTTAGTTTTGGTCTGCTTCTGGTGGGAGTGGACCCACTGCGGAAAAGGTCTCTTCAATATGTTAATTCAGTTAAGGTGTGACCCAGCTGAATCCAGCTGGGTCCTAACTACAGATTGCTGGAGTCCTTTATAAGCAGAGAGAGAAGCCACAGGGAGCAGCCAGAAGCAGGAAGTCAGTGGAACTCTGAAAAGGAAGGAGATTTCATAATGTCCATTGCCATGTGACTGAAAAGCAAAGGACCATGGATTGCCAAAGGCCAGCCCCTGAATGCAATAGTCTCCACTGAGAAAGCGTCCCCTTGCTGATGCTTCTATTTTGGATTTCTCATACCCTCAAAACCGTAAACCAATGAATTTCTGTTGTTTAAGTCAATCCATGGGTTCAGTGCTCACATGAATTTTATTTTACTTCTAATCATTTCCTATATTATATCAGCTCATTTCTGAGGTTTTATCTTAATTCTAATTTATGTGGTTTTTATATTTCTTTTGCCAGTTTATTTCTTTTAGTTTATTTTGTAAAGAGTTTTTTTTTTGTTCCTTATTCTCACAGTACCCTTGCATAAGATTAAAATGTTTTTCTTTCCTGTTCCTCGTATTTACATAAAATTAGCTTTCATGACCTTTAAGGAGAGAGGAATGGACCAGGATTGCTCTTTGAGCCTCATTGATCTTGAGTACCTTCTGCTCTTTTTGAAAAGTAACAAACACATACACACACAAATGCATACAATATTGTGTTTGTATACAAACGTATACACACAAACACACACAATATTGTGTTTCCTGAAATCTTCTTCCTTTGATATAGTATGCCAATTTCATATGTAACTTATTTTTACCTTTGTTTCTCTTGTACCTTTTCCACTCAATTTGGAGTCTACCCCTACGAACTTTTTACCTGTCCTGGAAGGGAGCTTTGGTTGATTAATTTTGAGAATTCTTGAGGTCCAGCATATTCCAGTCCCCGTGAATCAGAATTTACCATTAACCCCTTGGGATCACTCTTGAATTGCAGTGTGCAAAGAATGCTTTGGTATTTGCTGTTCTTTTAAAATTGGCCTGCTATGGTCTACAGTGATTATTTACTCATGATGTTGCAGTTTTCTTACTCTCAGTTTCATCTAATACCCCATTACTTTGCTCTGCATCTTTCCACATGGATACTAATAGGACAGAAGATTTATAGTTGTTGGTGGTTTGCATGCAGCTTTCCATATTTTGGGTTCATTATAGATATCATTGATGGATAACTATTCTAGTATTCTGTTTGTTAAGATAATTTGGGTAAATTTTTAAAAATTGCACTATCACTACAATTTTTAAATAAAATTTTAAATAATCAATATAATTTCTGATCATTTTTTCTATGTTGGCTGTAAATCCTAATGTAAAATCTTAAGGCTGAAATATTCTTAAGAATCATTTTTCCCTCCATATTTTATCCTCCTATATATGCTTCTATGCTTAATGGCTTGCCACTTTGGGGCAACTCAGTCCATTGGCAAAAAGTTCATTTGATTAAAAGATGCTTCTTAGGCTGAAATTAAATTTAAGTCCTTATTCCAGTCTAGAATGACACTAGGTATATTTTTCTGGATAGTTCACTTGGGGGAGGCAGATAAAAAATAACAAAACAACAATTAAGGGTATAAGCCTAATGAAGGAATTTAAATCTAAATGTGCATTAATTAGTATCGTTATTTTCTGGTCAATATCTGTACAGTGACTCCAATCAGATTCAGCTTAAATCTAGAATAATAGTAATAATAATAATATAAGCCAATAGTTATTGAGCATTTATAAGATGCTATGCATTTCCCAAGTGTTTTACATGTTAATTTAATTTATTCCACCTAATTCTCTTTAAGAGGTTCTATTATTATTATTCCTATTTTATCCATGTGGAAGAGGCCCAGAGAATTTAAATAACTTGTTCAAGATCACACTGTTGGTAAGTGATAGATTCCAGATAGCTCTGATTCCAGAGCTCATGCTGTCAGCTATTATGTGAATATTTTTGCTAGAAAGGTATCTTTTCAAAGGCATGATCAGTGTCTTTTTCTTCTCAGTATTCCAACAAGTTAGTTATAAATAAACCATTAAAATCACAATGTGTCCAAGGCTTCCTCTCTCTTATAATATAAACACTATTGTATCAATTCCCATTAGTCAGAGATAAGAAAAATATGTTTTGTAATTATGGAATATTATTTATCTTCTAATAGTCTTTGTACTTACTTCAAAAAGCATTGCTTCTGCAAAGTGGTTAGCTTCTGGAGAATTCATATCTTCCAGAAGCTCTTACTCATTACTCAATGATATCTTCACCACCAATCTATTATTCTGCTAAAACTACAACCAACAATCATTTCAAAGTTTACCACATCTCATGTATAAGTGCTTTAGATGAATTATCTCAGCTAATCATTACAAAAACATTTTGAGGTGGGTAATATTCTTACCCTCATTTTACAATGAGGAAACTGAATTCATAGAAATTTAAAACGTTACCCTAGATCATAAACCTTATAAGTGCTTTGAATCCCAGCCTATCTGGTTCCAGAATCAGATAATTTACAGCTTCCATTAGACTGACCTAAGTCTGTGTTGAGAGATGGTAATGTATTTGTAGTGGCACAGATTGTTCATGTTTTCAAATGATAATACTGCCTTATACAATTGATGTCATTCACCAAAGATTACAGAATACTACAAAAAGTAGATACTTTGATTTTTAGAGTTAGTGCAACATTACCTTCCATAGATTGCAGCAGCTCAATAAATATTCATTAGAGAACATGGAAGCAGTTTTCTGAGATGGAGGAAAAATACCCTTCTTGATCATGGGGTTTTATGATACAGATTTTTTATCCCTCTAGACCCAATGCCAATTTGTTTATTCAACTTAGCCCAAGGGCCCAGCCTTTAAAGCTGGGGGTTTAGAATTTAAATGCATATAAAGGCCAGAAGAGGGGACACAAATGATTGAAATGGAATGGGTGAGAACTTCAGCAAGCAATCTAAAAGGGGGCAGCCACTATTTGACTCCAACACTTTTTTGCAAAGTGGGATTATTTGTATCTCAGAGCTTCCAGTTTTTTCATGAAAAAAAAAATAAACAGAAATCTGGATTTAATTATTAAATCCTCAGACATTTAGATGACTGGCAACTAAATAAAAAAATGTTAAAAATCTGTGTTGTCTAGAAGAAAAAAAAGAAGAAGCCCTGCAGTACCATGCCTTGACAGTCTTTGACATAAAGCTTAAAGAGATGAGAGAAAGATAGATAGATAGATAGATAGATAGATAGATAGATAGATAGATAGATAGAAAGATAGATAGATAGACAGATAAAAAGAAAGAAGAAAGAAAGAAGAAAGAAAGAAAGAAAGAAAGAAAGAAAGAAAGAAAGAAAGAAAGAAAGAAAGAAAGAAAGAAAGAAAGAAAGAAAGAAAGAAAGAAAGAAAGAAAGAAAGAAAGAAAGAAAGAAAGAAAAATTCATTGAGAGGAGAAGAAACCAGGATGAGAAGAGCATGGTATAACTAAAGGCTTTTTCATTCTTTTATTGAACCTAACATGGACTAGGACATATGCTGGTTGATTAGGACATGGTGTGGGAACAAAGCAGGCACTGTTCCTGCCTTCGTGAAGTTCATAGTCTAAGGAGACAGAGAGGCAAATAAAGAAAAATTACAAAATGTCAGAGCAGTCGTAGTAGGGAGAGGAAGTTCAGGGTACTTACGGAAGCTCAGTAAAGTGACCTCAAACTTGTATCTAATGGGTAACAGAAATTTTACTGAAAGAAGCAGCATCACAGCTGAGACACAAAAGAATAAGAATTGTTAAGTACCTGTGCTCTTAACCAGTCTGCAAGGAGATCATATGCAGAATGGGGATTGGTGAGTATTCCAGGTAGAAGAACTGGTATGTATAGACATGAAGATAACAGAGATAATGGTCATAAGAGGAATTGAGAAAGATTTAGCATAGATGAAACTTGCAGGAGAAAGTTATGAAGTACACTTTAATATTCAATTTAAGTACAAAATTGAAAGCTTACAGGGTTTGATATGATTTTTGTAGAAAGTGTTTGGAGAGTTTTACCATCAGATAGGAACAGCTGATGGGACACCAGTTCCAGCTTAATTCCATTTGCTAATGTGCTTACGGAAACAATCTTTCTGTTCCTGAGGGGTGGGGGAATGAAGAGCCAAAATACTTGTAAATTGGAGTCTGCTTTCCAAGAGTCCAGGTTAGGAAAGGCCCCATTTCCTAACAAAGATGCTCTCGATTTTTGGTTAATTTCAGTTCGCTTATCACCCCACCTCCTTCCTCAGAGAACATTTGGTCCTCCAAATTGAAAGCATCATTGTAGTAGGCAGGGTTCTCATCCAGGAAATTGTTTAACAGAATGCTCCAGCTCCATTTGACAACACTAGGAGCTTGTCAGCATGTGGTCCATTTGGGGATTTTTTTTTTTTCTATTCTTTATGCTGTGTTTTAAAAATGTGAGAGAGGAAGAAGAAAGCCTGTTTCTCTTCACATAATAAAGGCAGGACTCAGGAAGTCTTGGTAAAAGAGGATAAAGCAGATTTCTCCGTCTACACTGGGTTTTGATTTTTCAAGGAGAAACCGAACAGGGATTATCAGCAAGGGCTTGAGGAACTAGATAGGTGCTGTCAACGAGGGGTCAGAAGACCAGTGTTCCAGGCCTGGCTCAGGAATGTATGGAAAGTCCATTACCTCTTATTATCACTGTCTTCTTATATGCATCTTTTTTGCTAGGTCTTTTTCAGGAGCTGAATTCATGTCTGGTCCATCACTGTTACCCTTCACCCTAGTGCATAACATTTCCAAACCAGAGTAACTATCTTGAAAGCCAACCTCAATTCAATGGCTCCATGACTCCAGCAGAAATACATAACAGTCTATAGCTGTCTGGGAAAAAAATGTTTGGATCAAAAGGGAAAAAAATTTCTATAAAACATTGAATTGCTCACTCAACAGTCAATTAATTAACTTCTTATCTGCCTGCTTGGCATAGAGCCTTTATTTATAAATGAGTTTCTCCTGAACGTAGAGCAAATTGGAGGTTCAATTTTAATCATGAAAAACCTGGGTATTCCCAGTTATAAATTCTTGACTGAACTCCAAGGAAGGCAATATGTCTCTCAAAGTAATGTGGAGCCAAGTTGTGGAAACAGGAGGTAATAGAGCTGGATTGGGCCTGCATAAACCATGATGCTTATCTATGATTAAGCAACGTACCTTTCTGGTTGCTTTATTTTGCCTAAAGACAAATACATGGGATATATTTTCCCAAATTCTATGAGGCCATGAAGGCCATGGAGGAAACATCTACAATCAAACAGAATGCTGGCTAAGGTATGGTAAGGGCTCGCTAAGGGCTAGCCACTGTGCTAAGTGCTTCACTTCCATGAACTCATTTGTTCTGTATAATAACCATATGAAGAAGGTGATATTATTTTTCCTAGTTTGCAGATAAGGAAACTGAAGCTTTGACAATTAAGTAACTATCTCCAGTTAAATAATTAAGTGGTCAAGCCATTCATCCTTTTTATCAACAAATATTTATTGAGCACCTACTCTGTGTACTTGGGATACATTAAAGAGTAAAATTAACAAGGATTCCTAGACTCAAATAGCTTACTTTAAGAGTGGAAATAGACAAACCAAAACCAATAAAAATAATTAAATAAGCAAATCACATAGCATGTCAGTAGCTGATAAGAGTTATAAAAAAGGAGAGCAGGTTATAAGGGTTTTGGGGGTGCTGAAAGAAGGCATAGTTTGGATCAGTTGACGCCATTGTGGGATGACCTTGAGACAACCAGGAAAAAACAGACAACAGAAAAGATGCCCTTCTCCTCCTGCTGCTGTCTTAGTCTGTGTTCCTCTGAAAGTAGGTCATGAAACATAGACATGGGTACAGGTAATTTATTTGAGAGGGGATCCCAGGAAGCAGGAGTAAGGTAGTGAGAAGAATGAGATGGGAAAGGGGAAAAAAGTAATAATAAAAAAAAATGGTTGCATTATAGAAGTTGCTGATTTTAAGCAATAGGGACTTGATTCTTCCTATGATAGATATACTGAATTCATCTAAGAATTGCCATCTGAAGGTCCTAGGAGGCTAGGGTATTTAACCAATCACACTGGTTGAGGGTTTTCCATAGGATTATCAACTTACCTGCATTTCAGTGCTTTGCCTATGTGCTAAGTAGGTTTTGTGGCTTGGGAAAGAGCCCGAAGCATAAAATCTGAAAGACAATTGAAAGCCCGTGGCTGTGCAGGCACTGTCCACTGTAATGTAGCTGAAATCAAAAGTGAGCCAAAGACACCCAAAACTTCTGATATATCCATATTACATTATCTTTCATGACTCAGTCTGCAGAATCTAAGAGGAAGTCAGTGGCAAGGGAATCTAGGAAATGTCATCTTCAGAGTCTCAGGAAGAATATAAACAAAGCAGAGTTTCAAAGAATAGATTCAAAGCTGAGAGTCATTAGGCAAATAACAAGCACAACATACAAGCGGAGATGCTGAGTAGGATTGTGTATGAAAATCAAGAGAGGTTTCAGATGGAGGTATATGTTTGGGAATCATCAGAATATAAATGGTATTTAAAGCCAAAATGGGATGGAATTAGATTGCCAAAGAAGTATGTATAGACTGAAAGACCAGAGTGTATGTACAATGAGTACTCTATAATTAAATGGGTAAGGAGAAGAGGAGGAACCAGCAAAGGATATTAAGGCGTGGTCAGTGAGAGTTTTGTCTTGGAGTTGGTAGAAAGTTGGATTTAACCAGGTTGTGCTTTACCAAGCCACAGAAATGGAGATGGGAGTCAAGACTTTGATTATAATGATTGAATAAGATAAGGAGGATAAGGGCATCAGGGAAAATAGGATAAGGAAAATGTGGTAGGATCTATGGTCTACAGATAGCAGTAGGATTCAAGGATTAGTGCTAGACAGCCAGTACTAGAGGCAATGAGTTAGAAAAAGGGGAGGGGTGGTTGGGGAGAGATATATATGAATTGGAAATAATGGAGGGTTTGTAGTTACTCATCATGAATTGAACTTGGGAAATCTGACTCCAGAATAAATTCATTGAGTTTTAATGCTTTTTTTTTTGGCTTTGTTTTTCCAATAGTTGCCTCAATCATATCTATGTCTACTAGATGTATAGATTCAGCATTAATCAGAAAATTTGCTAAAATACCT
This sequence comes from Myrmecophaga tridactyla, assembly GCA_004026745.1. Lineage (NCBI taxonomy): Eukaryota > Metazoa > Chordata > Mammalia > Pilosa > Myrmecophagidae > Myrmecophaga > Myrmecophaga tridactyla. The sequence goes on from PVIY010007007.1 coordinate 43,415, forward strand.
GCCTTACTGAGCCCCTAATCTTGGGGTTTGTTCATATGAAACTTAACCCCACAAAGGATAGGTCAAGCCTACTTAAAATTAGGCCTAAGAGTCACCCCCAAGAGAACCTCTTTTGTTGCTCAGATGTGGCCTCTCTCTTCAGCCAACACAAGTAAACTCACTGCTCTCCCCCTGTCTACATGGGACATGACTCCCAGGGGTGTGGACCTTCCTGGCAATGTGGAACAGAAATCCTAGAATGAGCTGAGACTCAGCATCAAGGGACTGAGAAAACCTTCTCAACCAAAAGGGGGAAGAGTATAAAGAGACAAAATAAAGTGTCAATGACTGAGAGATTACAAACAGAGTCAAGAGGTTATCCTGGAGGTTATTCTTACACACTAAATATCACCTTGTTAGTCAAAATGTAATGGAGAGGCTGGAGGGAACTGCCTGAAAATGTAGAGCTGTGTTTCAGTAGCCATGTCTCTTGAAGATGATTGTATAATGATACAGCTTTCACAATGTGATGTGTGATTGTGAAAACCTTGTGTCTGATGCCCCTATTATCTACCTTATCAACAGACGAGTAAAACATATGGAATAAAAATAAATAATAGAGGGAACAAATGTTAAAATAAATTTAGATTGAAATGCTAGTGATCAAAGAAAGGGAGGGGCAAGGGATATGGTATTTATGAATTTTTTTCTGTTGTCTTTTTATTTCTTTTTCTGAATTGATGCAAATGTTCTAAGAAATGATCATGATGACGAATATGCAACCGTGATGATATCGTGAATTATTGATTATATATGTAGAATGGAATGATCATAAGTTAAGATATTTGTGTCTGTTTGTGCTATATTTTTAAAAAATTAAAAACAATAAAATAAATAAAATAAAATACCTGCCTTAAACAATATTAGATTAGAAGATATAGGAGTGAATCTCATTTATTTCGTCATAAGTCAAGACTAAGGGGATTTCAAGTTGTTTTGTTTTTTTTTTTAATCTAAGGACCTCTTAATGCCTCTAATGAACTTCCACAATTGCTAGGGGAATTCTGTGGTTCCCAGATTAAGTATGATTTTATATTGGGTTCAAAATGTTTCCTTTGAAGAGCAAGCCAGTTTCAAGGCTCCAAAAGAATGAACATGCTGCTGCTTTTTGCTAATTCAGGAACTCACAGTTCTGTTACAAACTGGTGTTGAGGAAGTTAAAGACCTAAAAGCAGATTTTGCTATCCCACTCCCCTCATCAGCTTTTATTGCAGTCTCTTAACTAGTTTCTCTTTCTGTCATTTCTTTCTCATAGCCACCCATATAGCTCATAACTTCTTAAATGCAGTTTTACCATTTGATTTTTTTTCTAAAGTTTTCAATGGTTCCCAGTGATTTAAGATTAAAATTCAAATGATATATAAGAATTGACAGTCTAGTCTTTGCCTTTTAAAAATCATACTCAACATTTAGTTTTTAAGCAAACTAACTTTCTAACATTCTCAATTTATGAATGACGTTTTTCAAGTTTGATAACTATTCATATTCTATTCCATTTGTGAGAAAGGCTCTTTTCTCTACCTCTTCAAATATTTAATTCCAATGTGCCCTTTAAGACCCAGTGAAAGTTTTAACTCTACTCTGTGTTTTTATGATAATCTCAGCCAGAAGTGACCTCTCCCTCCTCAGAAATTTCATGATAGGTGCTCCATATTTCTTCTGTAGTACAAGGTTTAGGGGGAATTTCATTATATAGAGGTCCCAGATTCTATATGAAAGAAAGGCCACATTACATTTGTCCCAAACCTTGAGAAAGGGGGCAGAGGTGGGTAGGGGCTTACAAAGGCCTAAAGTAGGAGACATGAAGAACCCAAGGCATGGCAAAGAAGGTGGAGGCAAACATAAGACCATGATGTTAAACTTTGGAGTCCTAACAGGTAAAGATTCTCTTCTCTAATAATAGAAACAATTTATTTAGTCAATGAATATTTCTGGAACACCTACAATTTTCTAGAACTGCAGTAAGGGAAAAAACAAACATGGTTCCTGGCTTCACAGAGATTATATTTTGAGCAGGTGGATTCCAAGGCTACCTTCAGGTTGATGATTCAGTAGAAGAACTCAAAAAACTCAGAAATACTGTATACTCATACTTATGATTTATTACAATGAAAGGATGAGCATTAAAATCAGCACAGGGAAAAACTCATAGGGAAGAGTCCAAGATAAGCTGGGACTTTCCAATTGTCCTCTCCCAGGGTAAGTGCTGAATTCTCCCCATATCAATATTTTTATTGTGGATCAGTCATGCAAGCATGGAGTGCCTGCATGACTGATCTTAGCTACTCATTCTCCAGACCCTCACCCCAAACCAGATGTCAAAGTGATATAGCATGGACCAGCATCAAAGGTAAAGAGAAACAGGCAGTTATCATAACTCCCATAGTTAACATAAGTTATTTGTTGTGACACAGGGTCACAATTATATCAAGACACTCTTACAAGGCAGGATATTCCAATGATTTGGAGGTGATCTTCCAGGAGCTGGTCAGAGGCCATTCCTGAAGACCTCTGAAATGTGCAGGGTTTGGAGAGCACCAGATCTGATGAATTTACTTTTTACTACATTTCTACATTCACAAAACAAGGAAATTGGATAAAGTCAGTGGTTCTTAAGGTTTCATATAGCTACAAGTAGGATCATACTCCAGTGGAGTCTAAATTGTTAGCTTTGCAGTGAAATCTGAGTATTTGTAACTTTTAAGAACTCCCTCCTTTGAATCTGACATTTACTCTTAGGATAACTGGACGTAGTCAAGTATTTATAAGCCCAACTTCCGGGGGCAGATTACTTCATTTTGAAACTTAACTTTGCTGCTTAAAAGATGTTTGACTTTGGGAAAGTCATTTACATTCTCTAAACCTCAGCTTCCTCATCTGTGAAAATAGGATAGTAATAATACTAACCCATTTAAGGTTTACAGGAGTAATATGTATGTAGAACAGTGCCTGGTCTATATTAAGGGTGATATATATGTATACATATATATTATTGCTATTAACTCAAAGATTTCCTACTCTAATATTCTAGTGTTCTGGGAATCAGAAATGTAGCAGAAATGGACTCTGGAGTTTCCTTCACCTCAGAGCATCAATGATCTGATCATGTTTCCCTTTTTGCTTTTTTCTGATAATTATGTTTAGGGGTGAATAAAGGAGGTGAGGGCCAGCATCCTTATAGTTAAGCATTTGCACAGCAATGACTGATCATGACTGACACCTGAGGAGACCGCTTGTCTTTTGCCATTGATGCCCCACTATAATTCAACAAGTGGTAATAAACTCTCACAGGATCGTTGGTGGCATTACCTGAAAGCCAGTTAGCTCTGATTCAGATAAATAACCTCTTTGAAGAAAGGCAGTCCAATATTGTATAACTTAATGGGAATTCAATTACAACTTAACCTATAGGCAACTTATAGAGATGACAAAATTAACTAATGAATACTAGGGATGACATGCTGCCTGATACAATTTGAGTGGATTGGCCCACACATAGGAAAGTTTCTCAGTCTCAAACAGGACCTCAATGACACTTTGGCCAATCTTAAAGAAATGACGTCCCAAATTTTTATTGAATACTATATCGGTTAAAAATTTAAGCATAAATAATATGAGCGCTACAACTTTAATATACTAAATATCATTAAATACTTTTAAAATGAAATTTTAGAGGATACATAAAGAATTTCAAAAGATCATAAAATAATCTAAAATAAGATTTAATTTTATATTATTTATTATTGATATAAAATGTAATAGAGGGGAGGCCATGGTGGCTCAGCAGGCAGAGTTCTTGCCTGCCATGCGGCAGACCTGGGTTCGTTTCCCAGTGCCTGCCCATGCAAAAAAAGAAAAAAAGAAATAGAATAATTATTCATTTTTTAAAAAAATCTTGTTTCAATACTTTGTGGTAAACCACTTTGAAAGTTTGGTTCTAAGTTCCAGATAATGTTTCTATTTATCTCAATACTTGGTTTAAATAGCTGGAAAAAAAAGATATGATTCTCTCTCTCCCCCTCCCCCCTCACTGTTTTTATTTTATTTGAAGTTATCTGCTCAGAAGAAGGAACTACCTTAATTAAGGTTTTTAGAATAAGAATGTGCTTATTATTCGTTATTTGATAATGAATATAGAAAATAAATTCCTTTACATACACCCCAGGTGTCAAACACCCACCAGCCACACATCACAGCCTCTCTTCCTTCCAATCCCCAGTGAGCATGCATCCAAGTGCTTCCTAAAGTTCAATTTTAACTGTATCATTTTCCTCTACTATAGGCAGGCAAGTCTGGGCAACGCAATACTCATCTAAGATTTATCGCATTCTGCAGTGAAGAAGGTAATACAACCATAGGAATAACACCTCAGAAAAGACAATGTATTTCTACATAAACTTATTCATCCTGCCAACCCTGGGAAGCAGATAGGACTACCTGGCTGAAAACACTTTAAATGTTCTAGAGCAGTGATTATCAGATCAGTCTGTTCCTGGGACAAGCGGCATTAGTATTACCAGGAAAAAGTACAATTGGGAGAAAAATCAAAATTTTGAGACACAGTTGGAATTTGACTTCACATTTAAATTCAGCTGGATATGCTGAATTCTAAGCTCCATTCTTTTCTCTCAACAAATTAATCTTTAAGCTTCTCTGCTCTCTCTTGGCTGCTGCAAACATGTAAACACATGAGTTGCTAAGGTTCACTTTGGGGTCTTTAGATGAAAGAACTGTATAAATTTTTAAAATGCAGTTCCTTACACTTCAGATCTAGAAGACTTTAGGGGAAGGTAAACATCATTCTTCACCAGGTGGGGGAAAAAAGGAGAAATGAAGGTGAAAGCATCTATAGAAACCAGTCATCAGAGTATTCATCATGCTAACTGAGTCTTTTAAGAGTTGACCACATGATCTAGAAGAGAATGAGAAAGACCTATAGCAAAGGATGTCTAAAAATACCTAGAACATTTATTTGGATTTTTTAAGCAGACTACCAGCTGTTTCATATGTAATTATTTGTGCTTTAGCAATGAAAGGCAGTTACACTGTCAGCAGGGAAGTCTCAATTATACCCCCATCTTGGTATTGAATGTGAAGTTCTCCATGGAAGCCAAAAAAAAAAAAAGTTACAAATGTTCCAAACCAGATGTTTGCTTTGAAATCTAACAGAGATCTCCCAATTATCCTTTGTTCACTAATAAAGCTGTAGAGGGCTAGCATGTGGTTTTTTACAAGCAGGAGGCCATGAAGGAAGTACATGAGTGCCAGGAACATTTCCATAATGAGTGCAATGTCAGAGCCATCATGGGGAGGTTGATTGGATAGCTGGGCCCCCTAGACTCATCTGTGATTTCCTTGGATTTTATCACTTTGCCTGTCCAGGAGTTTTTACACTGGCCTATTAAATGAGAAATCAGCCCTAAAATTACACATGATTTGTTTAGAGTTTTCCATGCCCTGAGGAGAAATATATTGATCCAGTTTCTAAAGAATAGAGAGTATGCTTTCCTTTCAAGAAGTAGTCTCTGAAAATGAATATGGAAAAACTCCTCTTGCCAGTCCTGATTACAAAGCAACGCCTCATATTGCTGGGGGGAAAGAGAGACACTTGGAATTAACATCCTCAGAACAGGTTTCTCATTAAGATTTCAAAAAGACGTTTTCTAGGCTAAATACCAATTGATTTTCAAAAACGTATTAGTTGTGAGAGCAACAACTGGCTCATTTATCTAGATCTGATACATGATGCTTAATCTAGGGTATTTTCCAATCAATTATGTTTGAAAATAACATAAACAAAAAGAAAATTTATGTGGATTAGGAAATGATGCAGATATTGGTTCTGAGTTAAGGAGATTCTTACAGCTTGCTGGGAAAGTTTATTACCAACAAAACTTTGGGTTGAATGAGGTTTTGTTTTTGTTTTTTTTTTTACCCAAAACCTTCACAATGCTTGAGGAATTGCTTTTGTTGTTTGGTGGCTCTTTCTTTGATTTTATTTTGTTCAGTGTCTTTCTCTTTTATGTGTATCAAAGCTGTTGAGGAAGATGATGGGGAAAACCAGAGGCACAGTAATTAAATGCTAAATCCTAAAGTAATATGAACATGGTTCATTTATACAGACACCAAGTTTTAGAGGGATTAACAAACAGTGATTCTTAGATTAGTATTCTGTTAGTCAGGCTAATAGAAGTTCCACAGGCAGGAGTTCCCGAACATTTCCAAAACAAAGTCCTCTTTGTAATGGCAAAATTTTTGTTCATCCCACATGATCCTGTTGCCCTTTTAACATTTTTTAATAAAGAAATTATATGAAGCCAAGGACCACATTTATCTATGTCACTGTTATATGCACAATATATGGTGGAATATCTAGAAATAGTGCTACCAGACAAAGGCAGTGGATTCTTTTGCCTGTGGGCTCAAATGACCAATTCCTGAGATATGGGGTTTCAAAGAGAGAAAAATTTTATTGCTAGGCACAAAGCAGGAAACCAGATGGACTATCGGCCCCAAAATTTGTCTGCCTGAACTGCAGTAATTCTGACAGCTTTATAGCATTAAAAGAAGGGTGGGCTTTAGGACAATGAGTGCAATGGTCCCATATGATGTAACTGGGGGCAATTTAATTAATAAGCATGTGCAGATTGATTCCATGCTTAATCACAGAACGTATGTAAGAAAATGGTGGCCTTAATACGATGAGTACGATTTTTAGTATTATAATGAGGCATAGGTAACTTATAGGGTAAAGTCTAAGCTACTGTACATGTCAGGCAGGCCCATTTTGGTTAAAACCAGCTTCAGTTACCAAGATAACTTTGGACTTGGGGTGGTTAGTTATGGGCTGACCCAAGACCCTTCATTAATAAACATTAGGGGCTGTCTCTAATGTTGAAGGGAAAAAAAGACTCTAAAGTTGAAAAACTGGATAACTGGGTACAAATGAAGCTTAGTAGTAGCGTGAAACCAGGGTCAGGCTGCAAGCCTCCAGGAACATTACACAAAGCACTGGAAGAACCAGGGTGGAGGCTCCGAAGTTTCAGGAACCAAGCTTTACTACCTCTGTGTGCACAGGGCTCAGCCGAGTCACCTCTGAAAGTCTGAGTCCCAAAGAGGGAATGACACAGGGTTTTGTAGGCAGAATGGCTCATTTTGGGGCAGGGTTTTCCTAACATGGTAACTAGTGGTGCTTGAGGGAAATGATCGGCTGGGTGCTGACGAGGAAGGGTTGCAAAGCTAAGTTTATATAAGTGGATGAGCAGTCTTGAGGGGTGGGCAGGGGGGCAGGGGAATGTTTAACAAGGACTTCTCTCCTTCTGCCTACACACAGTTTAGGCCATCCTCAGGGCCTGGGAGACTTTTCAAAGAGGAAATGGACTGAGTAAACAGGGGCTTGCCTGCAGTAACAGGAAGTGGCTTGGATAAACAGGGGTTGCCTGCTACATTCCACCCTTTGTTGCTTGTCCATGCCAGTGGACAGTTGCATCACTTATATCGCATCTTCTTGTTGTTGTAGGTGTTGGTATTGGTGTTTCCATACAGCAGGACCTTTGCTATGGTTTGTCTTTCCACTAGGGCCTCAACAGAGCATTGTAAACTGCCTATCAGAAGTGGCAGGAGGCATGGGACGAGGAGGCATATACCTACCAGGCCTAGGACACTAACAATCAGGGTTTTAAATCCCCCAAACATAGAGAACCATCCTCCAAATAGGTCAGTGGGGCTTCAACCTTTCCATGCCTAAGTTACCTTGGTATGAGGGATTTCACCAAATCAGAGTGAAGTTGGTTTTTAGGAAGAACACCAGGCAACCTATTTTTAGGAGGGTTCAAACTGCTAAGTGAAAAACAAACACAAAGAGCAAGAAAGTCATGTTGGTGGCTTTTTGGCCACCTTTTCTGAGGCTCTGGAGTAGGGCCTCACAGAACTGTTGAAGGGATTGTAACCCTGTGCCAGTGTTCAGATCCCACTCTGGGTCGTCTCCCTGAAAATGACCGGTGCCCATTGGTATAAAAATATGGGCGGTGTATTGGGCTGGGTCTAAGGTGCCATCAGGGGCATGCTCCTCCAGGTGCTTCTGTGCTGCTGTCACCACACGCCTGCACTCTTCAGTGTTGAGGAGACTTATGAGCAGCTGGTTGCAGTCAGGCCAGGTGGACAATAGACTAGAACAGGTCAATCATTGCCTGGGGCCTCTCAGTGTAGGATGGCGTATGATTCTTCCAGTTCAGCAGGTTGGTTTAAGTGAATGGAATATACATGAAGGTTCTTCTCCCTTCTTGGAAGTCTCCCTTGTCATCAACATAGGGTGGCCCTCGGGTTTCTCTTAGGGGCATCATGGGTATGGCCACAGGTGGGGCAGTCGCACCCGGCCAGGGCTGCAGCTGCTGTGGCTCAGGGAGCCAGGGACGGCCAGGCTCAATGGAGCCTCAGGTGATGTCTCTGGGCTCCTGGGGGGTCTGGGCTTGTCATGAAGGAGCTTGGCAGGTCCATGAGTCTTGGTGGCATGAAATAAGGCAGGGGGTTCTCTTCTTCTTCTGATGTACTGGATAGAACCAGGACCTTGGGCTTGCTGATCAGTTCCTTGCAGGACCCTTCCAGCATGTGGGTGAGAAACACCTGGCACTGCCCATTGAAGCAAGTCTTTATCTACCCTGGCTTCTTTTTTGCAACTTCCAGCCAGGCGGCAATGTAGGGAAACTGATCTGGGTATCCAGGCATACCTGACACTACACTATAAACTGCCTTCACCTTCTCTAACTGAAAAGTTCCTTTAGACGGCCCATCTACCCCAAAGGTGGTCCCCCTTCTAGTTCACACAGCTTCCTAAGTTGCCCAAGGGTCAGCTGACTCCCCAGTCATCAGTAAAAGCCTTCTTAAGGTTGGATATCATGCACCATAACAGTGCCTTACTGACTTCTCCTCCCACATTGGCAGTGCCAACAATTAGGGAAAGGGCTTACAGACAAACAACAAAAGGTTTTTTTTTTTTAATTTGCATATGGGCAGGAGGCACCAGGGATCGAACTCCAGACCTCCAGCATGGCAGGTCGGAGCTCTGCCTGCTGAGACATGGCAGCCACCCAACAAAAGGTTTTGAACAAACTGTTGCTTCATTCAGTCTGGCCTGGACCTTAGCAGGGTTGCAGGAACAGCAGGGTCCAAACTCAATCATGGCCTGGTGCACAGCTCCTCCTATGGCCCAGGACTTCCTTTCACTCACACAGTCACACATATTCAACTGACACATCCCTCCCAGAACCAGACATAAAGACTTCTATTTCGCTTGGTCATCTGAGCAGAGACTAAGGGTACTCAGGTAGTCTTGGGAGATGATCAGGCTCCCCTTCCACTCTGGCTTCTCTAGTCTTTTATGAGTGGGCTGATACCTAACTCACTCAAGTGCTTACCAGTCAAACAGGTGGTGCTCCCAGGAACCTGGTTTCAGAAACTGTCCCAGAAACTGCTGGAGCAGTGATGGGCGCCCTGCCTGGGGAGGTCAGGAGTCCAAAAGATGGGGAAAACCCCAGTGCTGGCACTGGATTCCATTGGGTCTCCAGCCCAGGCAAAGCTGCCACCATGGGCGAGGGAGGTGAGAATATCACTGGCCTCTTGGGCCTGGATGAGCCCCAGAAATGTAGCGCAAAACCAGGGTTGAGGCTGCAAGCCTCCAGGAACATTATGCAAAGCACCAGAAGAATAAGGATTGAGGCTCCAAAGTTTCAGGAAGCAAGCTTTACTAGTCTGTGTGCACAGTGCTCAGCTGACTCACCTCTGAAAGTCTGAGTCCCGAACAGAGAATGGCACAGGGTTTTATAGGCAGAATGGCTCATTTTGGGGCAGCATTTTCCTAACATGGTGACTAGTGGTGCTCAAGGGAAAGGATTGGCTGTGTGCCGATGAGGAATGGTTGCAAAGCTAAGTTTACAGAAGTGGATTAGCGGTCTCAGGGGGGTGGTTTACAGGAACTTCTCTTCTCCAGCCTATGTACAGTTTCAAGCATCATCGGAGCCTGGGAGACTTTTCAAAGAGGAAATGGACTGAGTAAACAGGGGCCTGCCTGCAACAACAGGCAGCTTGGACAACAGGGGCTTGGACAAACACAGGGGCTGCCTGCTACATAGTCACAAGGTTTTTATAATCATAGGGGCAGAAGTTGAAGGCTATACAATCATTATCAGAGAGCAAGGCAGCTGGATTACAATTTAGAGATTTCAGGAGTTTCCCTCTGTCTACTCCAGTGTATCAGAAAGCAAAAAGGAATACCTATATAATAATTCAGTAATAATTATTCTTTAAATCCTACCTTTTCAGTTACAATAGTAAACACTCAGTAACAAATGTAATGACAAATAATATAAATTTAACCGATAATTGTATATTCATAACAATATTTACATATCCTTGAAAAGGATAGAAAAACACACACATAAATTACATCATTTGGCTAAAAGACTGGGCCAAAGACTGGGCATATAGACTCAATTACCCCTTGGAATTACTCCATAGCTGTATTTCCTCCCCCTCAAACCAGTATCTACATCCCATAATTTGGGAACCATCATCTTAAAGGAATAACTTACAGAATAAAATCACCCTTAGAAATTTAAGGTCTGGAATTCAACAGACCTTTGCCATTGCCTCTTTAAAGCTCTAATTCCTCAAGCAACTTGCTTAACATATTCTAGGCCTTGATTTCTTCATCTATAAAATGGTGATAATAAATATACAAATTATTGCTTTGAGAACTAAATGACATAATGTATGTAAAGTGCTTAGCAAAGTGACTAGCACATGGCAAGGGCTCTTTAATGCTAGCTGCTACCATCAAGGTTAACATTATTTTTCCTCCTTATAGAATGAGCCATGTACAAGACAACTGGTGAGAGACAAATCAAAGCAGTCTTGTAGAATCATTTCCTTCCTGCTTTTGGTAGCTTCATAGGAGTGACCTAGGCATATCTGGGTTAGCTCAACAGAAGGCCTGGACTCCCAAATCTCAGGCTCACCTCTGATCAGAAAGCCTCCATTAGTACATAATTGGAGTAGTGTGCTGGTGAACCAGGTCTCAAAAAAAAAATTCCTGATTTAGTGTGTTTGCCAATTTCTGTGCTATCAGTACTCTACACCATGCCAATATCAAGCTATTAATGTGAAGTCACTGATCACAGAGTTGGGAGAACAGTTAACTTTTTGAGCCAATATAAGCTCCCTTCAGCATACTACTTAAAGAATCACATTTTGTCCCCCTGATCCTATAAACATGCAAGTTATGCTAAGGGAACTCTTTTAAAATGTTGGCCATGACAGCAGAGCAGCTATGCCTGCCCTAAGCCTCAGGATCTGAGATTTCAGGAGATTGTGTGAGCTCTACTACTCTCTTTTAAGTTTTCCCCCAACAAATTCTATGCTAGATCTGCACAGCTGAGTGACCATGTCCTCTTTACACAACCAAAGTAATGCCAGACACAAAGAACATTGAAGTTCCAAGCTATCTATTTTGGGGTGGTAGAAATGAATACCTTCAGTCATAATAAATAGATGAACAACTACTTTTCCGAATAAGTCTAACAGCTCATAAAGCATTTCAAGAGGAGAGCCTGGTTTTCAGCCATAAATCACCCTGTGTCATGGTTTCCCATTTTGAAAATAACTTCAACATAACCCCTAAAGTCACTTGCAACTCTGATATCCCTAAATGTTGAACTATATACAGGGCATTGCCCTGACCTGTTAAACCTTTTCACCAAAGAGCCATTTTATTTTAAACATAGGAAAAAGCATACAAAGAACTTAAAGGCTGAGACAATTGTTGTTCTTATCACTGGTTAAATGCATTTGGGAAAAAATGCCAATCAAGAAGAATTATTAGCTTTTTGTACAAAATTGAAATGCAGAGTAGTAAAAAATCTGTCAAATGCAGAATTTTATTGTGCATAAATCCATACCTTAGCCAACATTTATTTAATGGATTTCTCACTGTTAGCAAGTATGTTCTACTGTGGCACACATAATTATTCCTAATTTCATTTAACTTGTAGTTTCCTTTAGCTGCAAGTGCTTGCCTTTGGCCATGGGCTTATTTGAAAAGGCTTAGGGATATATTTCTACCCTGATTTAAGTCTAAACTTAAGAGCAGTTCCTTTCCTATTAAATCAAATTCTCTCTCATCTTGCTTTGAAGTTTACATGTCTCTAGGTCTGTCTATTTCCATTGTGCTGTCAGATGTCCCTCAGGGGAGTAGAAGAGGATGGAAAATAGGGAAGGAGGGCATAGAGGTCTGGTATCTAGACAGAATACATCTAATCAGAATGTCAGAAGTCCTTCTAGAAAAGATGGTTTGTAATGAGGTAATGAGACAATCACTAATTCCCTAGACATCTATCACACTGTAAAATTCTGGAGCTCAAGCAGATGCAATGGATATAGAAGTAATCTGTACAACCCACTTCCCTAGATTACATTAAGGAAATAAAGAATAGCTAAACTGGATTGGATGCTTACTAAGGGCTCAGAATTATTATTAGAAGCATTATTTCATTCAATCCTCATTACAACCCACACAAAATAATATTCAGATTTTATTGATGAGGGCACCGAGGCTTCGAGAGGTTGTATATTTGTCTAAATTTTTGCAGCATACAAATAAGTCTGTGTTCTCAACCACTGTATACACAACCTCCATTCAGTACCCCAATGTTAAATAATTTGGATTAACTTTGGCAATGCAAATCCTGTTTTCCAGTTTGAATAGAATTTTATTGTTATTTTAATCATTATCTGGGATTGACCTTCAATAAGCAACAATGAAGTTCATTTTCAAGTTTCTTCAGCACCTTCTTTGTCAAACAATAAAAAAAATTTTATTCTAAGTAAGCTTCAACCATTTTCAAGGGAAATATGTAGAAAAATTAAAGAAAAATGACTTAGAACCATACTGTAGCATAAATATTTGTCCTAATTCATTTGTGCCCATAGTTAAACGTTTTTCTAGGTTGAGCACATTGCTTTATGTTCATTCTGAACAATAGGCTAGAACAATGCTGAGCATCACACTTTCTAGGTGTTTAAATGATTATAACACTGCTCTTCTATTTCTAGTGATAACCATAAATGTTCACTGGATGCATTTTTATACTTCATCTACTTTTGCTCTCACCACACTCCTGTGGGATCTGTTATTATTGTAACCATTTCAGTACACTGAAATTCACACTGTTATACACAACAAACTAATGACCAAGCTGTGACTGGAATCTGGGTTCTCTGATTCCAGAACATATTCTTAATCTACTTCACCACACATAAATATAGACCCCAAACAGTCTAATATTTGGAAACTTGTAATAATGAGTTTTGCGTCCATTTGCTATTTTTTCCCATTGTCTTCTTTAAAGCAGCCATTTAACTTGTCTATAAAAACAGGAAAGCTGAGCACACTAAAATTCAGCAGGTTCTTCCTCCCCCAGAACCTAAGACTAAATTAGAATATTTTCTTTCTGGGGGGAGGTCATAGGGAGCAGGAACAGAGCTTTCCAGATTAGAACACAGCGAGCCTAGGGTTGAATCTTATTATAGCCCAACACCTTGGAATAGTGTGTCTTCTACAGCCAAGCTGTTCATCTTTGAGAAACTTTCTGAACTATTTGTAAGTCATCAAGAGAAAAAACAGTTCCTATTCCTGATAAACTTGGGGCAAAAAGACAGGTGGTTGACATTCAACTTGAAGACTTCTATTGTGGTGGTTAAATGATGGGGGTTGACAATATGTTCTTTTTTCTTTCTTGTCTTAATCTGCAGATAATATACATAATATTTAGTTGAGTATTTGCTTTATGCTATTACTGAACCCAAGAATTTAAGAATTAACTCAATTATTCCTTTTTGGGAAAAACAAAACAACACACATGAGGTAGATACTATAGATATCATTATCCCCAATTTTCCCTCAAGGAAACTGAAACAAGACTAAATGGCCTAAGAATTCTTAGGCTAGGAGTAGAAACCCTAAGAAACTCACTTTATTCCCTTACTCTGATTATCTACATCTGAAACATGAAATTAATAACATTAAGCAAGTACTACCCTAGGTAATACCAGATATACAAAAGAAATAGACCTCCAGTATCAAGATTAGGGCAAATTTCCAAGGAAGATGGCAGAGTAGGGAGTTCAGGAATCACTCCTACTCCAAAACAGCTAGTAAATAGACAGGAACTGTCTGAAATGACTAGAAGGAGATCCATAGGCCAGAAAAACACAGTGCAACATCCAAGGAAGGGAGGGAGGAAGAGGCTGAGAAACTGTGGTAAAGAACTGTGAGTAGTCCACTCTGCAGTGGCTGCTGGCACTCATACCCCACTCTTGAAGCCAGCTCCCTCAGGGTCCAGTACCTGGCTAGTTGCTATGAACAGAAAAGGGGTTGAAAATCCTCTTCCCCAAGAGTTGGAGGTTTGGGGTGTGGAGAACATAGCCAAGCACTGATCATGACTTTTGATTACCAAATTCAGATCACTAGGTCCCAGCTCTGAACTTCTGCTTCAACTGGCCCCAGGCAAAAATGGCCAAAGCCATTTTTCAGTGACACCCATGACAGAGGCAGCACAAGTGTAGGTTTTAAGGCACAGTTTCTTTAGGGGTATGAGGAACAGTTTGCTGAAGGGTGCCATCTTCTGGGCAAGCCAGGAAAGCACAGTTACAGGGACTCATCAAAAAGGCTTTTGGCATCTTTCCTGAAACTTTCTCCAGGGCTTGTCGGACTTGGTCTGTGTCCCCTTCATGGATCCCTGACCCTGCTTTCACTTGGGAAATACTGACTTGGGAAAGTTCTCTCCAAGGCACCCCTCCTCCAAGAATTTGCCCTCCAGGCAAAAGCAGCTACATGCAATAAAAGGAATGTTAAAAAAAAAAAAAAAACTATCGAAACAAACAAAATCAAATGGAAGAGATCAAGATTCCTGCAGAAGGAATAGAGGGAAAGAAGCTTTCTCCTGGGAGTAAAACAATTTCACAAATACTATAATCTTAAAATGTGCACCATACTCTTGGACAAGAATGAGAAGAAGAGCTGAAAAAATCTGACCATTTTAACACCAGCAATTCTAAAGATCTAGAATAAGTTGAACCAAGTGTCAAAGAAGACCCTTAACACAAGCCAATCAAAAATAAAACCCCAGGAAAAAGAGAAAAACTGATGTTCAGAGTAAACTTTGAACTGATGTTCAAAGTAAACTTACAAAGATAATCAAGTACCTAGACATCAACAAAAAAATGGCAAGCCATACTAAGGAAAAGGAAGATATAGCTTAATCAAAGGAACAAACTAAACCTTCAGAGGAGATATGGAATTTGGAACAACTAATCAGAGCTGTCCAAACAAATCATCTAAATCAACTCAAGGAGATGAAGGAAAATATGGCTAAAGAGTTAAATGATATTAAGAAGACACAAGGTGAGCATAAAGAAGAATTTGAGTATATGAGAACTATAACAGAATTTATGTGAATTAAAGACAAAACAGAATTTTTTTTAAAATCTAAAAACTAGAAGACAGGACAATTAAAAACTTATAGACAGAAATACAGGTAGAGAAAAGAATGGGGAAATTTGAGCAAGGTCTCAGGAATTTGAATGACAGCATGAAATGCACAAACTTACATTTCATTTGTGGACAAGAAGGAGAAGAGAAGAGGAAAGGGGTAGAAAATATTTGCAGAAATTATGGCTACAAATTTCTTAGGTCTTAGAAAAGACATAAATATACATATCCAAGAAGTACAATGAACAGAACAAAGAGAATTATAGAATAATTAAGAGACATATAGTAATCAGAATTTCAAATACCAAATATAAAGAGGGAATCCTGAAGGCAGCAAGAGAAAAGTGATTCATCCTATACAAGACATCCTCATTAAAACCAAGTGCCAATTTCTCATTAGAAAGCATGGAGAAAAAAGGCAGTGGTATGGGATATTTAAGGTACTGCATTAGTTTGCTAATGCTGCTGGAATGCAATATACCATAAATGGAATGACTTTATAAAGGTAATTTATTAAGTTACAAGTTTATAGTTCTAAGGCTGTGAAAATGTCCAAATTAAGGAACCAATAATAGACTACCTTCACTCAAGAAAGGCTGATGCCATCCAGAACACCTCTGCCAGCTGGGAAGGCATGTGTCTGTCATCTACTAGTCCTTGTTTCTGGCTCCCTTGCTTCCAGCTTCAGAGGACAGCGTTTCCTCTCTAAGCAACTGTGGGTCTTTACTTCGCTCCACCAGGACACAACTCTGGGTTCTGGCTTGCTGAGCATCTCATGGGAAGGCATACAGCAATATCTGCCGGGCTCTGCATGTGTCTACGCATCTGCTATCTCTGTCAGCACTCCAAGCATCTCCAAACATCAATGTCTCTGTCAGCTCCGAGGAAACTTTCTCTAAGTGGTTGCATCTGAGGTTTCTCCAAAACATTTCCCCTTTTAAAGGACTCTAGTAAACTAATCAAGCCCTACCTTGATTGGGCAGGCTCGCATCCCCATCTAACTGAAAGGCCACATCTACAACTGGGAGCGTCACACCTTCATGGAAATAGTCTAATTACAAGGCCACACCACAATAGGGCATTCTTTTCTGGGGTACACAACACTCAAACAGCACAGGTACTGAAGGAGAAAATCCTTAAGCTAAGAATTTTTATCCAGCCAAACTGCTCTGCTAAATGAGGGAGAGTTTAATACCCATAGGTAAACCAAAACAGAGAGTTTGTCAACAAGATACCTACCCTGCAGTAAGGAAAAGACAGGAGAGAGAGTCTTGGAGTAGAATATAGAAATGAAGATTATCAGTAAGCGTAACTAAAAGAGTAAAAAGAGAGACAGAAAAAGATATGTATACAAAAACAAAGGATAAAGTGGTTAAAGTAAGCATTGCTTTTACATTAATAACATTGAATGTTTATGAATTAAACTACCCAATCAAAAGACATAGATTGGAAGAATGGATATGATGTAAGATTGATCTATATGTTGTCTAAAAGAGATTCACCTTAGGCTCAAAAAAAAATAGTTTGAAAGTGAAAGATTGGAAAGAGATATTCCTTGCAAACTGTAACCAAAAAAGAACAGAGGTAGATAAACTAAAAATGGATAAAATAAACTTTAAATGAAAAATGTTACAAGAAACAAAGAAGGACACTATATTAATAAATGTGAAAGCTAACAAGAAGAAATAGCAATGATAAGTATTTATGCACTTAACCATGTTGCCCCAAAATAATACATACACCAAAACTGGCAAAACTGAAGCGAGAAACATGTCTCTACAACAATAGTCATAGACTTCAGTACACTATTCTCACCAATAGCTACAATAAATAGAAAGAAGATCACTAGAACACAGAAAACTTGTATAATATGATAAGTGAACTACACCTAAAACATATACACAGACCGCTGCACACAAAAACACTCAACTCAAGTTCTCACGGATCATTCTCCAGGATCATTATTTATTAGGTCACAAATAAAGAATTGATAAATTTTAAAAGATTGAAATTATACAAAGCATTTTCTCTGACCATAAATGGATAAAACTGGAAATCAATAAGAGGCAGAGAACTGGGATATTTATAAATATATGGAAGTTCAAAAAACGCCCTTAAACAATCAGGGGGTTAAAGAAGAAATTGCAAGAGCACGCCATATCAGAACTTATGGGGTGAGGCAAAGGCGATGCTGAGCAGGATATTTATAGTGCTAAACACTTAAAGAAGAAAGAGCTAAAATCAAGGATTGTCGTTGATTTTAATTGTATGGCTATAGGAACGTGAAAAAGGATAAAGCTAATCCAAAACAAGCAAAAGAAAAGAAATGACAAACATTAGAGCAGAAATAAATAAAATAGAGAATAAAAAGCAATAGAGGGAATTAAAATCGAAAGTTGGTTCTTAAAGAAGCTCAATAACCTTGACAAACACTTAGCCAGACTGACAAAGAAAAAAAGAGAGAAGATGAAAACAAAGAAAATCAGAAATGAGAGGGGTATATTACTACAAATTCCACAAAAATAAAAGGTTCATAAGAGGATACTATAAACAATTGTTTGCCAACAAATTAGACAACTTAAATAAAATAGACAAACTCCTAGAAACATACTAATGACCTACCAGTGACTCTAGTAGAAATAGAAGCCCTCAACAGACCAATTACAAGCACGGAGATTAAATCAGTCCTCAAATACCTCCCAACGAATAAAAAGCTCGAACCTAATTGCTCTATAGTTAAATCCTGCTCAAACTCTTCTACAAAATTGAAGAGGAGGGAACACTACCAAACTCACTCTGTGAGGCCAACATCACCTTACTACCAAAGCCAGATAAAGATACTATTAGGAAATAAAATTATGGACCAATTTTTCTAACATATAAAGATGTAAAAATCCTCAACAAAATACTTATAAATCAAATCCAACAGCACAGTAAGAGAATTTTGCATCATGATCAAATGGGTTTTATTCCAGGTATGCTAGGGTGGTTAGTTCAGTACAAGAACATCAATTAATGTAAAGCACTACATTAACAAATTGAAGGGAAAAAACCACATGATCTTTGCAACTGACACAGAAAAGGTACTTGACAAAATCCATCATCCTTTCTTTATAAAGGCACTTCAAAAGATAGGACTAGAAGGAAATTTCGAAAACAGGCAAAGAACATATATGAATAACCCAAAGCTAACATTATATTCAATGGAGAAAGACTGAAAGCTTTTCCTCTAAGATCTGGAACAAGACAAGGATCCCCACTGCTAACACTGTTTTTCAACATTATACTTGAAGTTCTAGATAGAGCAATTAGGCAAGAAAAATAAATTAAAGGCATCCAAATTGGAAAGGAGTTTCACTATTTGCAGATGATATGACCC
This sequence comes from Myrmecophaga tridactyla, assembly GCA_004026745.1. Lineage (NCBI taxonomy): Eukaryota > Metazoa > Chordata > Mammalia > Pilosa > Myrmecophagidae > Myrmecophaga > Myrmecophaga tridactyla. Next base: position 62,374 of record PVIY010007007.1, read on the forward strand.
TATACATAGAAACTACCAAAAACTCTACACCAAAGTACTAGAGCTAATAAGTGAGGTCAGCAAAGTGATAAAAGATCAACATGCAATATCAGTGTTTTTTCTATACACTAATAATGAGCAATCTTAGGAGGAAATCTATTTTAAAAATACATTTACCAAAGCAACCAAAGGAATCAAATATCTAGGAATAAATTTAACCAAGGATATAAAGGACTTAAACCCAGAAAACTACAAAACTTTGCTAAAAGAAATTGGAGAAGTCCTAAATAAATGGAAGAGCATTCTATACTCATAGAATGGAAAACTAAACATTGTTTAGATGTCAGTTCTACCCAAAATGATTGACAGACTCATTCACTGTAATCCTAATAAAAAGTCCAACAGTCTTCTTTTTAGTAATGTAAAGTTCAATGATCAAATTTATTTGGAAGGGTAAGGGGCTCCAACAGCTAAGAACATCTTGGAAAAGAAGAATGAAGTTGGAGGACTCACATTTCCTGACATTAAAGCATATTTTAAAGCCAGAGTGGTCAAAACAGCATGGTCCTGGCATAAAGATAGATATATTGGCCAATGATATCAAATTGAGAGTTCAGAAATAGTCCCTCACATGCATGGCCAGTTGATAACTGACAAGGCTGACAAGCTCTCTCAATTGGGACTAAATAGTCTCGTCAACAAATGTTCTGGGTCAACTGGATATCTGTACACAAAAAAATGAATGAGGACCCCTATCTTATACCTCTTACAAAAATAAACTAAAAATGGATAAAAGACCTAAATATAACAAATAGGACCAAAAAAACTCTTAATGAAAATGTAGGGAAGCATCTTCAAGATCTTGTGGTAGGTAATGGTTTCTTAAACATTACACTTAAAGCACAAACAATGAGAGAAAAAACAGATAAATTGGAACTCCTCAAAATTAAAAGTGTTTGCATTTCAAATGACTTTGTCAAGAAAGTGAAAAGGCAACCTATTCAATGGCAGAAAATATTTGGAAACTACATATTCAATATGCGTTTAATATCCAGAATATATAAAGAAATAATAGAACTCAAGAATAAAAAGACAACTTAATTAAAAATGGGCAATAGGCTTGAATCAACACTTTTTCATAAGAGGAAATACAATATGGCTAAAAGCACATGAAAAGATGCTCAGCAACACTAGCTATTAAGGAAATGTAAAATTGAAGCCACAATAAGATATCATTTAATACCTACTAGAACAACTACTAGTGAAAAACAGAAAACTACAAGTGTTGGAGTAGATGTGGAGAAATAGGAGCACCATTCACTGTTGGTGGGAAAATAAAATGATGCACTGCTGTGGGAGACAGTTTGGCAGTTCCTCAGGAAACTAAGTATAGAATTGCCAAATTCTATACTGGCAATTTTGCTGCTAGATATATATACCCAGAAGAACTGAAAGCATGGACTCAAATAGATATTTGTACACCGAGGTTCAGAGTGGCATTATTCACAATTGCCAAAAGATGGAAGCAACCCAAGTGCCTATCATTTGATAAATGTATCAACAAAATGTGTGTCTGTGTGTGTATGATTGACTATTATTCACGTGTAAGAAGAAATGAACTCCTTATGCATGCCACAACATGGATGAACCTTTAGGAGATTATGTTGCATGAAATAAGCTGAACACACTAAAGGACAAATATTGTATGATTTTACTGGTGTGAAATAATTAGTAAAAGCCAACTCATAGAGATAGAATATAGATATAGGTTACAAGGGTAGAGACTGGGGAGCTGATCCTTAATTTGTGCAGAATTTCTATTGAGGTTGATTGTAGATATTTGAAAATGGATAGTGGTGATAATAGCACATTCTTGTAAGTGTAATTGACAACGGTGAATTATGTTGATGAATGTAGTGGAAAGCAGAAGGCTTGGGTCATGTATGTTACTAGAACAAAAGTCAGAAGATAAAACATAGGACTGTATAACACAGTGAACCCTGTTGTGGACTATGGACTGTGGTTAATATACAAAAATAAGAATGTTCTTTCATGAATTATAACAAATGTACTACACTATTACCAGGTGTTAATGATAGGGTAGTATATGGGAAAATACACTTGATGTAAACTATAGTCTACCGTTAAAAGTAATATTTTAGTAATCTTTCATCAATGGTAATAAAGATACCAAACTAATGTAAAGTGTCACCAATAGGTGGTTGTATGAGAATGCTGTATTTATTTATTTATGTATTTATTTGCATGGGCAGGCTCCAGGAATCGAACCCGGGTCTCCACCACAGCAGGTGAGAATTCTGCTACTGAGCCACAGTTGCCTGCCCTTAGAACATTGTATTTTTTATATGACTTTTCTATAAAGCTACAACTTCTCTAATTAAAAAAGGACAATTTTTATTTTTAAAGGAGCTTAGGTCTAATTTTAGAGGGAAGCTTTTCCCATATGTATGTGTGTGTGGAGAGAGAGGGGAGGTGGTGGGAGTAGGGAGAAGTTTCACCATAAAATAGAAAGTGAAGTTAAATATGATCAGGAATAAACGTGTTTGAAAAAGACAAGAGGCAGTAGGCATGGTCAGAAAGAGAGTAAGTTGGCGGTGGGTAGAGGGGATGTGATCTTGACTATAAAGAATGCATAGTAATGCAGAAAATGTATATAGACATGGTAGGAGCAGTCTAGTTGTTGGAAAGCACAAACTTTCCATTTCATTTCTTCTCTTGGAATATGGCTCACTTAATTTGATAGTGCCTTTTTAATGATGACACTTGGCACATGTCTTCATTAACACGCATACAAAATAATCCTAAACCTGCATCATGAGGGCAGTCCAGAGAGCAAGCTGAAGTAATCCAAGAGAATTAAATAAATAAATTCTTTTTCTTACCACTGAGATTGACAAAAAGTCATTATTCTCCTATTACTTGGCTTCTGGGATCAATTAATTCAACATTTCTCAGATGCCCTAAACAAAAGATAGGCGGGAACCTGCAATTAATTAAGCATCTATTCTTTTCAGAAATCACTTTTGAAGCTCTGTAGCTAAGCTAAATAAACTAAAAGGGAATTGTAATAAAAGAAAAGAAATGTGCTTCTGATAAATCTTATGATTGTTAGTTAATTGAAAGCTAAATCCATACTAGAAAGCTGAGACAGAGGGTGAAATTTGCTCAGTAAAATCGGCCCTCAGCCCTCCCAGCTCTGAGTTAGCAGTCATCAAGAGAAACCCAGTTCAAGTCCAGAGCTTCAGTTTTGGTATTAACATTAATTCACCAGGTATTGCACAGAATTGGCTTACTCATTGGCAAAATAGATACTATGAGTTCGGTTCTGAGGATAAAATGGGATCATGTACCTGGACTTGCTTTGAAAGCTCTGATGGGTCATTTATAAAGAATGAAAGAACAGCTTTGAAAAATCAGAAATATAATTTTTATTTGAAAATTATTCTTTCAATTATTCTCATATACTTTGGTTAGTGGTCATCAGGTTTCTCTCTTTACTTCAGTTTTGTTGGCACAAACAAAATTAACTGGAGCCATAGAGATACTTTCAACCTGGAGGTAGCAAGTAGGCTCCAGATTGATTGGCCATGTGTGCCTGAACCACTCTATTGTACATTTGGAAGCCACCTCTGTGTGTGGCATCAATTGGTGTTATCTCAGTTGGTCACAAAAATTGAGATAATGAAGCCCTGAATGCCAGCTACATGCCACTTCTGCCTTATTTCCATTAAGTCCTATAAGACAGATGTTTATATATTAAAGATATCAGACTACTTAGGAGGGCATTCACTGTCTCTTGATTTAAATCTCTCTTCACTTTACAACTAAAACTTCCAATACACTCCTTCATGTTTTGCTTTCTAAACCATGCAGATCTTTTGACTCTCCCATACCTGCACCGTGTACCTTCTTGACTGTACTAGAATCTGTGTTTTTTTTCATTAATGCTAATAATGACTAACCTTTACTTACTACTTTCTGTGTCCTAAGTGCTTTACATGCACCAACTCATTTAATTCACACAGATATAATAAAAAAATTCTCATTTTACATATGAGAAAACTAATGCTTACATATTATTATATTACTTTTCCAAAGAAACACCACTACCAAGTAGTAGTCTAGAAATCCCTTCCCTGCCATGTCCATTTATAAAATCCTATCTAACTCCTACTTCATTGATGTTTCCATACCCAAGAATCATTTCTCTGGTGACTACTACAGAAAGTTATCTGTTGTACTTCCCTGACACCTATCATATGTAATCTTGATATATGCAATAAGTTCAAAAATATTTACAAGGAGTGAGCCATGCTAGGCACTGGGTGTTCAGAGATAAATAAGACACAATACCTGCCATTGAGTAACTCATGGTCAGGTGGAAGAGATAGACATGTCAAAATGGTAAGATAATATGATATATTATATGCCATATTTCACACACACACAAACACTGTGAAGTTAAAATCCTAGAGAGCTAGGTTTAGAGGATGACATTGGAGTTTTTTATTGAGAGAAAAGAAATATGCAGGATTCCCAGGCCTCTGGCTTGAGCATTTGGGCCAATTATGTACCATTCATAGAGATATTGGATACAGTATGATAGGATAGTGCTAGGTAATAAGTTTGTTTAGGGACATGTGGAGTGTCCGGTGTTTGAGGTACATTTGAATGTGAATCTCCCTTGATATTTGGATGCGCAATGCTGAAGTTCAGGTGAAAGATTTGGAGATTTTCTGGAGCCAGCATTTGAATTGTTTGAGGTACAGAGTAGGTAGCGTCACTAACTCCACAATTTACCCCCACCCACCAGCAGTTTCTTCTCTGTTTTCACAAAGGGGCTTTCCTGTTCCTCTGCCTGACTTGGGCATTATCAATAGAGAGTGAAGATAGTGAAGGACAGCAGAACCAAACCCTATGGATGGATATTTGGATCATACAGAGTAAAGTGAGCCTACAAGCAACAGAGAAAGTAAGGCAGGTATGGAATGAAGAGCCAAGTCATGAAAACAAAGGCAGAGAACAGTTTTAGAAGAAAGAAGTAGTCAAAAGGTGGGCAAATTTGAAAGTAGTCAAAGCAGATAAGTAAAGGAAAGAGGCATGTGGACTGGATTTAGCAACAAGGAGGCCATCAATGATTCTGGGGAGCAGTGCAGCAGGAGATGGATGGCAGGAGTGGAGGAACACCTGGGAGATGAGAAAGTGGAGTAGTGAAAACAGACTCTTTTAAGACATTTCATTGTGACAGAGAAAACAGAGGCATTGGCAGATGGGGTTGATAGACTTCTTCTGTCCTGTTTATTTTTAAGAAATTAAATACTTGAATGTATTGAACTTTAATGAGAAGGAACCAGCAGTGAGGGAAAAGCTGAAAATAGAGTAAAAGATGACATATTGAATGGAACAGAAGCTTTGAGGCTATTATGTATGGGATCTAGAAAATGAAACAGTGATTAGACAGTGGGTCACTCAGATGAAAATGTCCAACTGTTCCTTTGGGCCTACAGTTTGGCAGAAAAAGTTTAGGCTGGTGAAATATTTTGTGAGCCATCTGTGCACAAAATCATGGGTGTGTCTTTCTGCTTCTGAGCATGGTAAATTAGCTCATGGCAGATAAATCTTCCCAATGAGTACAATTAGAGAAATGGAATAAAATTTAAAAAAAGAAAAGATGTTTCAAAGTATAACAGTGCCATCAAGACAGTCGGAACTTAAATGGGCAAGATACTGGAGAAATGGGAAACTCAGTAAGGTGATCCCAAACTTCGATCCCATTTTCAGCATTGAGACATTTATCATTTCATAAACAATAAAGATGAGGTGGCTGAAAAACCAAGATGAATGCAGCTACTACGACAGGATGGCTGAGAAGAGTTTTTATGACATATGCAGGGCTGGGTGAATACACTTTAGAGATCAGTACTACCAAAGAATTTAGGCCACGAGGAGACAAAAGCTCAAAGAAAAAAGAAGTGCATTAAATTAAGCTTGTTAGCATGACTGCCTTTCTTCCCAAGGCATCCCTTGATTTGTAGGTACTGAGAGGCAGAAAATTTAAGCAGATCCATCAATTGCTCCTATCTGGGAAGATAAAAAATTAGATCTTAGGGCCTTATTAGCCATGCAGACTATCAGCCTGGATCCCTGCAGGATTATACTGAAGAAGTGAAGAAACTAGAAACAGACCAGGCTCTAGAAAAATGATAAACACCCATAAATCAGCTCAATCCCTGATTGGACTATAATGTCATGCTCCTGCTCTAATTACCAGCTAAAGACATTTATATTTGGATAAAGACAATATTACCCAGAGCTTCTACAACTTTTCATAGGTATCTGTCATTAAATTTAAAAATACCCAACTAGGTAATAGAACAGATACGAAGGCAATTAAGATATTTAAGTTATCAGACATGAACTTTAAAATAACTGATGAATATATCCATGAAAATAGAAGATAAGAGAGCATTTCATACATGAACTATAATCTATCTAAAAAAATCACATAAGAATTCTACAAAATAAAATTCAAAACCAATTAAAAACTTGATAGATAGGTTATATAGCATATTAGATATAGCAGAACAGAAGATTAGTGATGTGGAAGAAAGGTCAGTAAAAAACAGATTATATGGACAAAAAAAACGGAGCTTTAAAAATGTGGAAAATAAAAAAAAGAGCAAAAGAGATATATGGAACACAGTGAAAAGGTCTAATGTGCATTTGAATTCTTAGAGCAAAAAGAAAAAAAAATAGAAGAAAGGAAATATTTAAACTAGAATGGTCAAGAATTTCCCTAATCTGATAAAAGACAATAAGCCATGGATTCAAGAAGTGCTGCAAATGCAAGACTTACTTATATTGTTGAAAATCAAGTCAGAGAAAAGTCTTAAATGAGTTGATGGAAAATAAAAAATGTATCTTAAAGGAGCAACAATTCAATTGAAACTGGCTTCTCAATAGTAATGATGGAAGTCAGACAATAATGGAATAATACTTTTAGAATGTTGAAAGGGGATAACTATAAATAACTATAAATCTAGAATTTTCTATGTAGTGGAAAATAAAGATATTTCCAAACAAATACAATGGGAGAGAATTCAGTACTATCACATGCATACTATAAACTAATATGGGTGTATACATGTATATATGCACTTACATATATATGTACTGATGAATTTCCAATGCAGAAGGAACTATGATATCAGATGAAATCATGAAAATCAGTAAGGAATGAAAAATGGAAGCAACAACAATAAACAACAATAACAATATAATAATAATGTTAAAACATAGGGATAATGTATTGTAGTGTTCAAAGGGTATATAGAGTTAAAAGTTGTATTTTCCCCCTTATTCTGGTACAGATAATTTTCTAATTTTAACCAAATTTGTTGAGGGTTTTTTAATTGTGTGTGTGTGTATGTGTGTGTGTGACAGAGAGAGAGAAAGAGAGAGACAGAGACAGAGAGAGAAAATTTACAAGTTGATGCTAACATCTTATGGAAAGTCAAAGAGACAAGAATTGAAAAGAAGAACAAAGTTGGAAAAATTACTTTATAAGTACCATAATTTATTATTAAAGTAATAATAATTATGACAATATGATACTGGCACAAGAATAAAAACAAAGTAACCAATGGAATAAACTAATCTTTATATACATGAGGTCATTTGATTTATGCAAACATGATAGGTACTACAGTAAATTAGGGAAAGATCAACTGGCTATCCATATGCAAAAAAATGCCTTTAATCCTAATTCATATTGCATGTAAAAACTAATTCTATGTGGATTTTTTTATCTGAACAGTGAATATAAAATAATAAAGCTTTTAGAAGATAACACGGGATTTTTTCCTTTCATCAAAAAAGAAAAAAAAACACCATAGAAGAAATAAAAAGGCAAGCAATTGAGTGGGAGATGTTTGTAATGCATTTATCTGCCAAGGACTCACAAAACCAGAACTCAGTAAAACCCCTAAAAATCAATGGAAAAATAAAATATGGGCAAAGAGTTCACCTAAAAAGATACCCAAATGACTAATAAATGTATGAAAGGAGCTCAACCTCATTATTTAGGAAAGGCAAATCAAAATCACAACTACATACCTACTAGAAAGGAAGGTCAAAATGAAAAAAACAGAAGTGACATCAATAACATGGCAACATTAGACATCCCCTGAAAAAATCTCCCCTCACAATCAGCTAATAAAAGATAAATCCCATTTTGTTGGAACCCTGGAGCAAACAGAGACTGGAGAAGGACTCCACAAATGCTGAATTGAAGGAAAGTAAAACAAATACCAAAATCAGGTAGGAGATTTACACTTGGAGGCACCAGTTGAACCTTCTTCCCCTCAGTTAGCCCCGCACAGCATGGTGGTGATATAGAGGCAGAGTGGCCTGGGTCCCTCATGTTACAGATGCAGGCCATAGAGCCACTCACAGCAGCAAGTTAGAACTCCATGCATATCCAAGCACAGGGACAAAAATCTGCACAGATTCAGAGTGGAACACAAGCAGCTGAGGAGCACTGCATACTAAAGTGTCCCCAGGAAAAACAAGAGACCATGGCAGAACTTTTGGCATGATGCATGCACACAGATTCAATCCAGTCTCTGTTTGCTGAACACCTAAATGCAAAATGGACCTTTCTGGATTGACAATATCTGAATCCCTGGGTGAAGAAACCAGAGGCAGAAAAGACTCAGGAAAAAAAAAAAAAAAAAAGCATGGCAGGGTTGGGGGGATGCTAAGAGGAAGCTGAAATGCTGTAAGACAGGATGGATCCCTGAATTGAAAAGTGCAAGGAAAACAGGGCACTGATTGAGGAAATGAATTTAAATAAATCATAGGGGCTGCAAAGAAAATTCTGCAGAAAAGCAAAGAGAAGAGATCAAGATTTCCAGAGAAACAACAGAGTAAAGGAAGCTTTCCTTTGAAGGTGAAACAATTGCACTAAATAAGGGCAATCTTAACAATTGTACTGCATATCCAGGGCATGAATCATGTGCAGAAGAGGTCAGAAAATCTGAACACTTATACATGTGCTACTCTAAAAGTCCAGAATAAGTTGGATCAAGCCAAATCAAAAGAAGACTTAACACAAAAGCCAATAAAAAAATAAAGCCCTAGGCAAATAGAAGAAACTGACTTACTTTAGTTTGCTAATGCTGCCAGAATGCAATATATCAGAAATGGAATGGTTTTTATAAAGGGGATTTTCTAAGTTACAAGTTTACATTTCTAAGACCTTAAAAATTTCCAAACTAAGGCATCCAGAGAAAGATACCTTGACTCTGAAGAAAGGGCCAGATGGCATCCAGGTTTCCTTCATCACATGAGAAGACATGTGGCCAGTATCTGCTGGTCCTTTCTTTGCTTCTCTGGGGAAAAACACTAAATTTCTTCTCTTAGCTTCCCTTGGCTCTCTCCAGGTTCTGGCTTTTCAATGCTGTGTGTCCTTGCTTAGCATTTCATGCAAGGCACATGGCAATATCTGCTGAGCTCTAGCTCCTCTGTCTAGCTTCTTTCACTTCTCTCAGCAACTGGTGTCTCCTGGGGCTTCTGCATTTCCAAGCTTCTGTGTCTTTGCCACTTCTGACCTGTCTTTCTCTCTGTCTCTTTTAAAGACATCAGTAAACTAATCAAAGCCCAACTTAAATGTGCAGGGTCACATCTCCATCCAGTCAAAAGGTCATACCCACAATTGGATGTGTCCCATCTCCATGGAAACAAACTAATCAAAAGATCCTACCCTACAATAATGAATCAGGATGCCCCCACAAGAATGGATCAGAATTAAGAGAACATGACTTTTCTGGGAGTGCACAATTTTCAAACCAGCACACTGACTTTCAGAGTTAACACATTAAAATAATCAGATACCCAGACATCAGCAAAAAGCCATAATAAGAAAGAGGTAAATATGACTCAGTCAAGGGAATAAATGAAAACTTCAGAGAAAACCCAGAAATTGGACCATCTAACCAAAAAAGTTCAAACAAATCCAAATAAATTCAAGGAAAAGAAAGAAAATGTGGATAGAAAATAACTAATAGTAGATATAAAGCTAAAGGGTATTAAGAAGACAAAATGTGATCATAAAAAAGAATATGAAAGCTTAAAAAGAAATCATTGGGATGAAAGATGCAATAATGGAAATTAAAAATACACTAGAGATATTTAAAAGCAGATTTGAACAGGCAGAAGAAAGAATCAGCAAACTAGAAGACAGCAATCAAAATCATATAATCAGAATAACAGATAAACAAATAATAGAAAAAATTGAGCAGCATTTCAGAGACCTGAGTGGCAGAATGAAGCTTATAAACATATACATTCTGTGTATCCCAGAAGCAGAAGAGAAAGGAAAAGGTGAAGAAAGAATATTTGAGGAAATAATGGCCAAAAATTTCCCAACTCTTATGAAAGACATAAATGGACATGTCCAAGAAGCACAGCGTAGTCCAAACAGAATAAACCCTAACAGAATGACTCCAAGACACATAATTAATCAGAATATCAAACGCCAAAGAGAAAAAGAATTCTGAAAGCAGCAAGAGAAAAGCAATTCATCACATACAAGGAATCCTCAATAAGACCAAATTCTGATTTCTCATCAGAAACCATGGAAGCAAGAAGGCAGTGGTATAATGTATTTAAGTGACTGAAAAAGAAAAACTGCCAGCCCCAAATTCTTTATCCAGCAAAACTATCCTTCAAAATTAAGGGAGAGTTTCTAATATTCACAGATAAACAGAAACCGAGTTTGTCAACCAAAGATCTACCCTACAATAAGAGCTAAAGGAAGGTCTGCAGGTTGAGAAGACAGGAGAGAGTGGCTTGGGGTAGTGTGGAGAAGTGAAGATCATCAGTAAGGGTAACTAAAAGGGTAAATGCAAAACACAATAAATAGTACTGTATCCCTAATGTGTAACTCTACTCTTTAATTCCTAACAGAGACAGAATACAATTAAACAGAAAAACATCATATTTCCTGATACTGGACCCATAAAATATAAAGAAGTAAAGTGGGACAAAAACAATATAAAGAGGGACTGAAAGGCTATGGGGAGCAGAGAACATTTACACTATTGAAGCTAAATTGGTATCTTTTCAAATTAGTAGATTTTTTGCACATGTAGGTTGTGCAAAAAAAGCCTAGGGTAAACTCAAAGGAAGTTTTAAAATTATACAGAAACAGAAATGAGAAAAGAATCAGATAGATACATTCCAAAAGATCAGCTATACAGAAAAGGAGGCTGCAACAAAGAAAAGAATGAAAAAAAAAAAGAAGATATGACATATCAAAAGTAAAAGACAAAATATCTGAAGTACTGCCTATACAATAATAACACTGAATGTTAATGGATTAAACTCCCCCAATCAAAAGACACAGATTAGCAGATTAGATTTTTAAAGTATGATCTAACTATATGTTGTTTACAAAACACTGACCTTAGATCTAAAGACACAAATAGATTGAAAATGAAAGAATAGAAAAAGATAATCCATACAAAGCGTCACCAAAAAAAGAGCTCGAGTAGCTAAACCAACATAGGAAAAATAGACTTTAAGTCAAATACTGTTGCAAGAGACAAAGAAGGACATTATATATTAATAAAAGGGTGAATCCACTCATAGAAATAATAATCATAAATAGTTATGCGCTAGCTATGGGGTCACAAAATACATGAAGTAAACACTGGCAAAACCGACAGAAGAAATAGATACCTCTACAATAATAGTTGGGGACCTCAATACACCACTCTTATCAATAGATTATTTAGACAGAAGATCAACAAGGTTATAGAGAACTTGAATAATATGATAAATGAGCTAGACCTAATGGATATATACAAAACATTGCACTCAAAACAGCAGAATATGCATTCTTCACAGGTGCATGTGGATCACTCTCCAGCATATCCACATGTTGGGTAACAAAACAAGCCACAATAAATTTTAAAAGGCTGAAATAATACAAAACTTCTTCTCTGATCAGAATGGAAATCAATGGTAGGAAGATAATTGGAACATCACTGAATACATAGAAGTCAAATAACTCACCCCTAAACAATCATGGGTCAGAGAAAAAAAATTAGAAATGAGATTATTAAATATTTTCAGATGACTGCAAATGAGAATAAAATATATCAAAACATATGGAATGCAGGGAAGGTATTGAAGAGAAGGAAATTTATAGCCCTAAATGCTACATTTTCAAAAGAAGAAAAAGCAAAAATCAAAGACATATCCATACACCTGAAGGAACTAGAAGGATAGAGCAAACATACACACAGCAAGAAGAAACAAATAACAAAGATTTGATCAGAAATATGTGAAAGAGAATTAAAAAACAATGGAGAGCATTAACAAAACTGAGAGTTTTTTTTTTTGACAAATCTTTAGACTGACAATGAAAATGAGAAAAGACACAAACTCAGAAATGAGAGGCGAGATATTTCTACTCATCCCTCATAAATATAAAGAATCAAAAGAGAATACTATGATCAAATCTATGCCAACAAATTAGAGAAACTAGATGAAATGAGCAAATTGCTAGAAAAATATGAACAACCTACACTACATTAAAAGACCTCAAAAGACCAATTATGAGTAAAGAGATTGAATCAATCATTGAAAACTTCCCACCAAACAAAAGCCCAGGATGCGATATCTTCATAGGTTATTTCTACCAAACATTAAAAGAAGAATTATACTGAACTTGTTTAAACTTTTCCAAAAAATTGAAGAGGAAAGAATGCTACAATACTCATTTTATGAAGACAACATCACCCTAAAACCAAAGTCAGGTAAAGATACTACAAGAAAAGAAAATTACAAACCAATTTCTCCTATGAATATAGACTAAAACATCCTCAACAAAATATTATAAAACAGAATCCAACAGCACATTAGAAGAATTATATACCATGATCAAGTGGGTTTTATCCCAGTTATGCAAGGTTGCTTCAACACAAGAAAATCACCATATTAACAAACTGAAGGGGGAAAACTGCATGATTATCTCAATGGTGATGACAAGACATTTGACAAGCCAAATCTGTAGGTGAACCCACTGCTCTCCCCACTATGTGGGACTGACTCCCAGAGGTTTAAATCTCCTTGGCAGCATGGGACATGACTTCCAGGGATGAGCTTAGCCCTGGAAACATGGGAGTGAGAAAGCCCTCTTGACCAAAAGGGGGACGAGAAATGAAACAAAATAAAATGTCAGGGACTAAATGATATCAAATAGAGTTGAGAGGTCCTTCTGGATTATTCTTATGCAATATATAGATAACCCTTTTTAGTTTTTGGTGTATTGAAGTAGCTGGAGGGAAATACCTGAAAAAACTGTTGGACTGTAATCCAGTAACCTTGATTCTTGAAAATGATTGAATAACTATAGAGCTTTTGCAGTCTATCTGTATGATTTTGAAAGCCTTGTGACTGACACTCCCTTTATCCAGTGTAAGGACAAATGAGGAAGGAAAAAAATAGATAAAAAATAAACAGTAGGGGATATGGGGGTATGGAATGCTTTGGTGTTCTTTTTACTTTTATGTTCTTTAAAACAATGTACATAGCACCTATTTGGAAATGTTTTGGTAATAGATGGTGATGATCTATTACACATTGTGAACATAATTAACAGCACTGAATTATATATCTGAATGTGGTTAAAGGAGGAAATGTTATATTGTTTACATGATAATAGGCTAAAAACTTTTTAAAAATCCATGAAACTATACAAACTATATAGAAACTATATAAACAGTGAACCCTAAGTTAGATCATGAAATTAGTTAATAGTACAATTATAAAAATGTGCTTTCATCAATTGTAATAAATGTACCATACCAATGCAAAGTGCTAATAATAGGATGGTATATGCACTGTATTTTATATGCACTTTTTCTGTAATCCCATAATTTCTCTAATAAAAATTTAAAACAAAGGCATGTGACAAACTCCAGCATTCTTTATTGATAAAAACACTTGGAAAAATAGATATATAGGGAAACTTCTTCAACATAATAAAGGGCATACATGAAAAACCCACTGCTAACATCATACTCAATGGTGACATACTTAAAGCCTCCCCACTAAGATTTGGAACAAGAAAAGGATGGTCAATATCACCACTGTTATTCAACATTGATCTAGAAGTTTGAGTCAGAGCAATTGGGCAAGAAAAGGAAGTTGAAGGCACTGAAACAGAAACAGAAGAAGCAATACTTTCCTTACTTGCAGATGGCATTATCCTGTATATACAAAATCCTGAAAAGTACACACACAAAAAAGATAATACAGCTAATAAATGACCTAAACAAATTGGCAGGTTACAAAATCAAAATGCAAAAATCAAGAGTGTTTATATACACTAGCGATGAGCAATCTAAGGAGGAAAACAAGAAAAATTTCCTTTTACAGTAGCAACTAAAAAGTCAAATAGCTAGGAATAAATTTAATCAGGGATGTAATGGACTTTGTTCTAGTTTGCTAGCTACCGGAATGCAACACACCAGACATGGATTAGCTTTTAATAAAAGGGGATTTATTTCATTAGTTTTTCAGAGGAAAGGCAGCTAACTGAGGTTCTTTCTTATGTGGGAAGGTACAGGGTGATCTCTGCTGGCCTTCTCTCCAGGTCTCTGGGTTCCAACAACTTTCCCCAGGGTGATTTCTTTCTGCATCTCCAAAGGCCTGGGCTGAGCTGCGAGTGCTGAGATGAGGTATGCTGAGCTGCTTGGGCTGTATTACATTGAGCTCTCTCATTTAAGCCCCAGCCAATTAAAACAAAATAATTCATTGCAGCAGGCACACCTCCTAGCTGACTGCAGATGTAATCAGCAACAGATGAGCTTCACGTACCATTGGCTCATGTCCACAGCAACAGAACTAGGCACCTTCACCTGGCCAAGTTGACACCTGAACCTTACTACCACAGACTTTTACCCAGAAAACAATAAAACTTGGCCAAAAGAAGTCAAGGAAGATCTACATAAATCAAAGGATATTCTATGCTCATATATTGGAAGATGAAACATTGTTCATATTACCCAAAATGATTGACAGATTCAATGCAATCCTGTTCAAAAGTCTAATGACCTAATTTGCATAAATGGAAAAGCAAATTATCAAATTTATTTGGAAGGGTAAGGAGCTTAGAATAGCCAAGAATAACTTGTGAAAGATCAAGAAAGTTGAAGGACACACTTCCCAACTTTAAAGCATATCATAAAGCTCCAGCAGTCAAAACAGCATGGTACTGGCATAAAGATAGCTGTATTGGCCAATGGGACCAAACTGAGAGTTCAGATATAGTCCTTCATATCTATGGCCTATTGATATTTGATAAAGTTGCTAAGTCCACTCAATTGGGATTGAATAGTCTTTTCCAATATTCTGGGTCAACTGGATATGCATATGCAAAAGAAAGAAAAAAGACCCCTATCTCAACCCTTATTTAAAAATGAATTAAAAATGGATCAAAGAACTAAATATATGAGCCAAAACTATAAAACTCCTAAATATAATTTAGGGAAACATCTTCAGGATCTTGGGTTAAGCAATGGGGTTTCTTAGACTTTATATCCAAAGCACACGCAACAAAATAAAAAAATAGATGAACAATAGAAAAAAATAGATATCTAAAAAATAGTTAAATTGTATTTATCTATAAATTTTTATTTATATCTCATCAAAATTAAAAACTTTTGTGCATCAAAGGACTTTATCATGAAAGTGAAAAGGCAACCTACTCAATGGCAGAAAATATTTGGAAACCACATATTCAATATGCATTTGATATCCAGAATATATAAGGAAATCCTACAACTCAACATAAAAAGATGAAATACCCAATTAAAAACTGGGCAAAGGACTTCAATAGACATTTCTCCAAAGGGAATATACAATGGACAAAGAGCACATGAGAAAATGCTCAACATCATTCACACAAATCAAAACCATGAGACACTATTTCATACCCTTTACAATAACTACCATTGAAAACCAGAAAATTCCAAATGTTGTAGTATTTGGAATAGGGATGCTTGTTCATTGCTGGTGGTAATGCAAAATGGTGCAGCTGACAAGGAAGACAGTTTGGCAGTTCCTCAGGAAACTAAGTATAGAATTATCATATGATCTAACCATCATGAGACATTGGCACACCAATGTTCACAGTGGCATTATTCACAATTCCAAAGGAAAAATGCAACCCAAGTGTCCATTAACCGATAAATGGATAAACAAAATGTGGTACATACATACAATGGAATATTATTCAGCACTGAAAAGGAATGAAGTTTTGATTCATTTGATGACATGGATAAATACTGAGGACTATATTTTGAATTATATAAACCAGACACAAAAGGAAAACTATTGTATGATCTCACTGACATGAAATGATTGGAAGAAACAAACAATGTAAGAATCTGGAATAGAGGTTATCAGGGCTGGTTTGGGGGTAGGGAATCAAGAATGAATGCTTAAATTGTTCAGAAATTCTACTTGGGTTAATTGTAAAATTTTGGTAATGGGTGGTGGTGATTATAGCACAACATTGTGAATATGATTAACAGCATTGAATTACATATGTGAGTGGTTAAAAGGAAGAAATTTTAGGTCATATATATATATATATATTACTAGAATAAAAACTAAAAGAAAAAACATAGGGCCACACAACACAATGAAACCTATTCTAAACAATGGACTATAGTTAATAGTATAATTATAAAAATGTTCTTTCATGAATTGCAACAAATTTACCACACTAATTCAAGGTATTTAATAATATGATGGTATATATCAGCTCTCTATTTTATAACTTTTATGCATGATATTTCAGTAAATATATGACTTCTCTAATAAAAAGTTAATAAAAACATAAAAAAAGAGAAGAGCAAAAATAGCAAGCATTGGTAGGTGTGTGAACCAGCTGGAACTCTCACAGACTGCTAACACAATACCATCACATTGGAAAACTCATTGGCAGTATATATTTAAACTGAAATTTGCATGCCCTATTACCCTTCTAAAAACTTTCTCAAAATGCCTACCTATGGCACCAAAAATTATGTATGATTATTCAAAGCAGCATTTATCTTAGTAGCCAGAATGGAAACAATTCAAATGCCAAATGTTTACTAATAGTATAATGGATCGATAAATTGAGATTTATTTATACAATGGGAATCAAACAAAAATGAAAATGAAATAAGCATTACTATATTCAACAACATAGATGAATCTCGCAAGCATGGCATTGAACAAAAAGAAGCCAGACGTGTAAGAGAGCATTGTGTGTGTTTCCATTTATATCAACTCCAAAACAAGACAAAACTAAAATCCAGTAATAGCACAGGGAAGGAAGGGAGGGAATAATAACTGAGCTTAGGCTTGAGGGAGGTTTCTAGGCTGCTGATATTATTCTGAATCCTGATCTGGGTGCTGGTTTGTGGGTGTATTCATTCACCTTGCAAAAAATCTGATACTGTCCACTAATGACCTGTGCAGTTTTTGAATGTATATTTCCAATTAATTAAAAGAAAACATAAAAAAGGAACTTGATGATCTTACTTAATAGAGGGTAGAAAGAGAACCTTGACAACCAGCAATATTTACAGACTGAGCAGAGATGAGAGCACTAGTTTGGGACAATTAGGAGGAGGCAAGTATCTATGATCTACATCTGATTAATTTTGGGTGTTAGCTAGAGAACTCAGTACAATGCTTTGATTCATTTATTCATGCACTAATTCAACAAATAGTTTTGAGCATTGACCCCACGCCAAGCACTGTTCCAAACTTTGGGGATACAATAGTGAACAAGTCAGAAGTGCTTGCTGCTTTCAAGGACTCATGTATATTATACATTTAATGATTGTGAGTGAATGAATTAATGAATGAGTAAACTTAAAGAGATTTTTGAGGCTTGGAAGTCTTGCTGGTTAGCAGAGTTTTCCTTTTCACATACCATAAATGGGTGGAATGATAGGTTCCATGAAACCTGATGTAAATGTCTAATTTTCTGTACTTTATTTGTATTTTGTGATTCCTGATTCTCTTCTAGGGCTATATGGTGCACGTATTCATCCAATTCTTCAAATCCTACCTGGTTTTGTTCTGTGTAGCATCTTCAGAAATATGAAACACTGAAAATTCTCTCTGGAAGAAAATGAAAACACACAACTTAAACTAAATATCATACAGTAGCTCTCTGTGTTCTTTCTTTCCATAGATATCTCAATTTTGAGATGAAAGACTATAAATACAAATATGAATAATGAAAATAAAGTGCTAGTCATCTATTTTTTATCAGTTATATTTATGTCTATTCATTTGGAAAGAAAAAACAAATACATTTCCGTATTTTCCAAGCTCAGTGACTACCTAAGAGCTTACAAATGTTTTTCTTGGTTATTCAGAGAATAATGCATTAGCATTTGTGTTGATGTATTAATATAAGAACAATAATCTTGCTCAGAGGTTAAAAAAATACACAGAGGCAGTAAGGATTCAATAATTATCATCAGCATTATGCTTTGGGGTCTGCATTTTATCCCACAATCTTTGTAGCACTTTCACCACCAATTTCCCTTTCATTTCTTTTTGTTGTTGTTTTTGTGTTAAAGACCATTTGTTTTTTAGTTTAATGCTTATTCTCATTAGGAATTGCAACTCACTAGTTAACATAGAAAGGTTAGCTATAGCTACTCTCCAAAATTGTTTACTTTTTTATTTTAAAAATATTTTTATTTAAGAAAACAAAAAATACACTTAGAACCACCAAAAATGGGTATCCTTCTTAGCTTATCCAGAGGCATATTTTTAAAAAGTATCCAAATAATCATTGTAAAACCTGCTTGTACAGTAAGTTTTATCAACCAATTGAAAATTAAGACAAGGAAAAAATCTACAAATTTAGATAGCAGAGTTTCTTAAATTCTAAATATTGAACACTAACTTAAATACCATTTGATCAACTGTCAAAACTGCGAATGTTCTCAAAATATCAAGTAGAAAGTTATTACAAATATCTATGTTGCTACAGTAATGGCCTAAGTTGCTAAACACTCTCCTGATTTCAGGAAAATATGAAGATACAAAAGTTTTTATAATTAACATATGAAAATCTTAACCACCTAAAATGGATATCATAGTTAGCTTATCCATATGCATACTTAAATAAAATATCTAAATAATCATTGTAAAGCCTATTTGTATAGTATGTTTCATAAACCAATTTAAAATTACAGCAAGGAAGGAAAAAAATCTACAGGTACAGATATCAAAGTTTCTTAGATTCTAAATATTAAATACCATCTTAAATACCATTTGATTAACTGTCAAAACTGTACATTCTCAAAATATCAAGTAGAAAGTTATTACAAATATTGTTTGCTCTAATAGTGACCTATGTTACTAAACATTTTCAAATTTTTGATTTCAGGAATTTATTTTATCTAATATTACTATAGCTGCCTTTGGTTTTTTTTTTTACCATTTTTTTTTTTGTGGTTTAATATCTATACACACACACACACACACAAAGCAAAGAAACAAAAAAGCAGTAACTTTCAAAGCACATTTCAGCAAGCAGCTCCAGAACAGGTTCCAGAGTTTGTCTTGGGCTACCATTTGCTCATCTCAGATTTTTCCTTCTAGCTGCTCCAAAACATTGGAGGCTTTACCAGAGTCATAATAACAAAATCATACAGTATCTGTCCTTTTGTGTCCTTATTTCACTCAGCATTATGTCCTCAAGATTCATCCACGTTGGCATATATATTTTGGGACATCATTTTGTCTAATTGCTGCATAATATTCCATCATATGTATATATCACGTTTTGTTTATCCACTCATCTGTTGATGGGCACCTGGATTGCTTCCATCTCTTGGCCACTGTGAATAGTGGAAATGAACATCAGTGTGCAAATGTCTGTTCATGTAATTGCCCTCAACTCTTCTGGATATATTCTAAGTGTGGGTATTGCTGGGGTATAGGGCACCTCAATATTTAGTTTTCTGAGGAATTGCCAAATTGACTTCCACAGTGGCTGAACCATTATACATTCCCATCAGCAGTGAATAAGGGTTTCAATTTCTCCACATCCTCTCCAACATTCATAGTTTCCTGTTTGTTTAAAAGCAGCCATTCATATAAGTGTGATGTGGTATCTCATTGTAGTCTTAATTTGCATCTCTCTTATAGCCAATGAAGATGAGCAGTTTTTCATGTGCTTTTTAGCCATCTGTATTTGTTCTTCAGAGAAGTGCTTATTAATATTCTCTGCCCATTTTATAACTGGGTTCTTTGTTCTTTTATTGTTGAACTGTATAATTTCTTAATGTACACAGGATATGAAGCGCTTTATTTGATATGTGGCTTGCAAATATTTTCTCCCACTGAGTTGGCTGCCTCTTCACCTTTTTGACAAGCAATGAATTATCTGAGGTGACAACGAAGGAAAAAATTACATTCAAAATAGCTTCCAGAATAATCAGGTATCTAGGAATAAGCCTGGTCAGGGATGTCAAGGGCTTATACACAAAAAAATTACAAAAAATTGCTAAAAGAAATGAAATGTGACCTAAATAGATGGAAATGCATTCCATGCTTATGGGTAGGAAGGTTGAATTTCATCAAGATGTCAATTTTACCCAAACAGATCTAAAGATTCAATGCAATACCAACAAAAATCCCAATAACCTACTTTGAAGACTTAGAAAAGCTGGGTGCCAAATTTATATGGAAGGGAAAGAGACCTGAATGACTAAAGATATCCTAAAACAGAAGAGTGAAGTGAGAGGACTGTCACTTCTTGACTTTAAAGCTTACTATAAAGCCACAGTAGTCAAAACAGCATGGTATTGGTACAAACATACAAATATTGACCAATAGGATAGAATCAAGAGTGCAGGGATGGACCACCAAATTTATGGACATGTGATCTTTAATAAGGCCTCCAAATCCACTGAACTGAAATGGAATAGTCTTTTCAATAAATGGGCATGGGAGAATTGGATTTCAATATCCAAAAAATTAAAGAGGACTCCTACCTTATACCCTATAGAAAAATTAATTCAAAATGGAATAAAGACCTATATGTAAGAGCCAGTACCATAAAACTTCTAGAAGAAAATGTAGGGAAACATCTTCAAGATCTAGTAATAGGATGTAGCCCCTTAAACTTTACACCTAAAGCACAAGCTATGAAAGAAAAAAAAAAGACAAATGGGAACTCTTTAAGATCAAGAGCTTCGAGGGAGGGGCCAAGATGGCGGCTTAGCAATGTGCGCGTTTTAGTTCGTCCTCCAGAACAACCACTAGATAACCAGAAACAGTACAGATCAGCTCCCAGAACCACAATAGTGACCAGACACACAGGGTGCCCAGGTCTGGAGCAGCTAGACCGACGGCAACTCTTCGGATCCGTGAGTTCCCCAAGCCACGGCGGCCGGTGGCCGGCGCCTGGCGCCCCTCCCCCATAGGCGGCTTCTCGGAGGGAAAGGAAAGAGTAGCGGGGACTAAGTCCAACCAAGCACCAATTTTGGCATTAATAAACAAATTATGATTACTAAAAATAGGCCCCCAGCTCAGCAAAACTGGGCAAGTCAGAAGTCGCTTATTGGGCTAACCGAAAAAGAGGAAAGGGGACAAAACGGGGGTTTTCATGGCTGTTTCTATGGAGACTTGGCAGCCTCAGGATTCAGCGGTGGGACTTCTCGGGCTGCAACTGCCCCATGCATAGGCAGAAACTGACTGCTTTCAGGGCTGTCTCCCACCTAAGCCTTCCCCAGGGGAGGGGTGAAGCCCAACTTAGGTGGAATCCCTCTCTAAAGGAACTCAGACCCCAGGGCTTGGCAAATTGAAGCCATTAAAACCAGCCTACAACCTCTCCTCTGTCTCGACCATGCCCCCAGCAGGGAGAGCCTTCCAAAGTTAAAGGAGACACGACA
>PVIY010007008.1:0-13437 GCA_004026745.1 Myrmecophaga tridactyla
GAGATCCTGGAATGAGCTGAGACTCAGCATCAAGGGACTGAGAAAAACCCTAGAATGAGCTGAGAATTAACATCAAGGGATTGAGAGAACCTTCTCGACCAAAGGGGGAAGAGTGAAATGAGACTAAGTGTCAATGGCTGAGAGATTCCAAACAGAGTCGAGAGGTTATCCTGGAGGTTATTCTTACGCATTAAGTAGAATCACCTTGTTGTTCAAGATGTAGCAGAGAGGCTGGAAGGAACTGCCTGAAAATGTAGAGCTGTGTTCCAGTAGCCATGTTTCTTGATGATGATTGAACTATGATATAGCTTTCACAATGAGACTCTGTGAATGTGAAAACCTTGTGTCTGATGCTCCTTTTAGTAGCTACTATATCAACAGAAGAGTAGAACATATGGAATAAAAATAAATAATAGGGGGAACAAATGTTAAAATAAATTCAGCTTGAAATGCTAGTGGTAAATGAAAGTGAGGGGTAAGGGGTATGGTATGTATAATCTTTTTTTCTCTATTATCATTTTATTTCTTTTTCTGTTGCCTTTTTATTTCTTTTTCTAAATCGATGCAAATATTCTAAGAAATGATGAGTATGCAACTATGTGATGATATTAAGAATTACTGATTGTATATGTAGAATGGAATGATATCTTAATGTTTTTTTGTTAATTTTTTTAATTAATAAAAAAAGTTAAAAAAAAGTTCCCATGCAATAGCAGGTCTGCCCCCACAAGATTGGATTGAACTTGCCTTTTCTGGGGTACCTAATTGTTTTAAACCAGCAGAACCATTTTCACTTATTATTGCCATCAACTAATAGTTGTGAATGCCTTTAATATACATGCTTACTGGAAAATGCTTATATTTTAGGGGCTGATGCAATTAAATGAAATATGTTGGTCTTAGGTTTGTTGTGGTTTAGGTTAGCTATAGACATTTTCCACTTAGGATCATGATTCCTATCAATGTCTTCCTATTTCTGTAGTTGTCTTTTAAAAGGGGTGACCTGTAAAATCTTACTAAAGGTTCAATCTTATCTAAATTGTCATAGATTTTGGTTTCACTTCATCGTGTTCTCACATATGTGAGATAACATACAAGATTATTATTATTTTTTTAATTGTATAATATAACTGTTCTAGTTTGCTAGCTGCTGGAATGCAGTATACCAGAATGGAATGGCTTTTTAAAAGGGGAACTTAATAAGTTGCTAGTTTACAGTTCAAAGGCCGAGAAAATGTCCCAATTACAAGTCTATAGAAATGTCCAATCTAAGACATCCATCCAGGGAAAGATACCTTGGTTCAAGAAGGCCGATGAAGTTCAGGGTTTCTCTCTCAAGTGAGAAGGCACATGGTAAACACAGTCAGGGCTTCTCTCTTGGCTGGAAGGGCACATGGCAAACACAGCATCATCTGCTAGCTTTGTCTCCTGGCTTCCTGTTTCACAAAGCTCCCCGGGAGACGATTTCCTTCTTCATCTCCAAGGGTCACTGGCTGGTGGACTCTGCTTCGTGGTGCTGCAGCATCCTCTGCTCTCTATGAGTCTCCCATTCTCCAAAATATTTCCTCTTTCATAGGACTCCAATAAACCAATCATGACCCACACAAATGGGTGGAGACATGTCATCCCCTAATCCAGTTTAACAACCATTCTTGACTAAATCACATCAATCAGGGAGATAATGTCATTACAGTTTCAAATATACAGTATTGAATAGGGATTATTCTACCTTTATGAAATGGGATTTATATTAAAACATGGCTTTTCTTGGGGGGCATACTTCCTTTCAAACCAGCACAATAACATACATACAGAGCAAAGAACGAAAAAAGCAATAGTTTTCAAAGCACTCTTCAACAAGTAGTTACAAAACAGATCCCAGAGTTTGTCATGAGCTACCATACCATTATCTCAGATTTTTCCTTCTAGGTGCACCAGAACATTGGAAGCTAGAAGGAGTATATATATTTTTATCATCATGTTTTTTGCATGTGAAAAATAACGTATATGCAAAAAAAACCAATAAATGTCAAAGTACAGCACAACAATTAGTTGTAAGACAGATTTCAGAGTTTGGATGGGTTACAATTCCACAATTTTAGGTTTTTACTTCTAGCTGCTCTAAGATACTGGAGACTAAGGGACTATCAGTATAATGATTCAGCAGTCATACTCATTTATTAAACTCTACCTTCTCTGTATAACTCCACTATCACCTTTGATCTTTCTCCCAATCTTTAGGGGTATTTGGGCTATGCCCATTCTACCTTTTTCATGTTGGAAGGGCTGTCAATAATAAGGGGTCAGGAGATGGAACTAGCTGATGTTCTGGAAAGGCTGGCCCCTCTAGGTTTCAGGACTTATCTCGTTTAGGGACCCAACAACATTCTTATTTTTTTTTTTGGCAGCTCAAGGTTTCGTTCGTTTATTTATTTATTTATTTATATTCAACATAAAAATATACAAACACAAACATTCTTACCATATGATTGTTCTATTCTTGATATATAATCAAAAACTAACAACATCATCACCTAGTTGTATATTCATCATCATGATCATTTCTTAGGACGTTTGCATCAATTCAGAAAAAGAAATAAAAAGAGAACAGAAAAAAATTCATATATTCCATATCCCTTACCCCCCTCCCTTTCATTGGTCACTAGCATTTCAGTCTACCAAATTTATTTTAACATGTGTTCCCCTATTATTTATTTTTTTAATCATATATTTTACTCATCTGTCGATAAGGTAGATAAAAGGAGCATCAGACACAAGGTTTTCACAGTCACAGAGATACATTGCAAAAGCTATATCATTATACAATCATCTTCAAGACGTGGCTACTGGAACACAGCTCTACATTTTCAGACAGTTCCCTCCAGCCTCTCTGTTACACCTTAACTAAAAAGGTGATCTCTGTCTAACACGTAAGAATAATCTCCAGGATAACCTCTCGACTCTGTTTGGAATCGTTCAGCCATTAATACTTTATTTTGTCTCATTTTGCTTTTTCCCCTTTTGGTCAAGAAGGTTTTCTCAATCCTTGGTGCTGAGTCCCAGCTCATTCTAGGATTTCTGTCCCACGTTGCCAGGAAGGTCCACATCCCCGGGAGTCGTGTTCCACGTAGAGAGGGGGAGGGCAGTCAGTTTGCTTGTCGTGTTGGCTGAGAGAGAGAGGCCACATCTGAGCAACAAAAGAGGTTCTCTTGGGGGTGACTTTAGGCCTAATTTTAAATAGGCTTAGCCTATCCTTTGCAGGGTTAAGTTTCATATGAACAGACCCCAAGATTGAGGGCTCAGCCTATTGCTTTGGTTGTTCCTACTGCTTCTGAGAATATCAAGAATTCTCTCTCCACTTGGGGAAGTTGAATTGTTCCCCTTTCTTGCCATTCTCCCAGGGGGACTCTGTGAATACTTTTTTATTCACTGTCCAAATCACTCTGGGATTTATCGGGGCATCACTCTGGACCAACTTACAAAATCTCATGTCCTACTCAAGGTTCCATGTACTTGTGGTGTTCAGTTAAGCTGTCCATATAAGTTATTAGGAAATGGAGTAGTCAAAATGTAAATTTTGTACCAAATAAACATTTTCTGCTTTAGTCTCACACAGAAGTTAAAGTTTTAAAATATGAATTACCATCTATTTTCAACACCCTGCAATATTGACATTCCTTTGCTCTTCCTCACGCAAAAACATTTTACATTTGTACATTTAGTCACTATCATTATACATTCTAGGCATTCCTAGATTATTACCATCTCAGTCTTTATCATCTATCTTTCATTCTGATTTCATTTGTACCCCCAGCCCTTCTCCCTCTATCATTCTCACATTCAGCCTCATTCAGTGTTCTAACATTATTATACTACAATCAGGTTGTATTGTGCTATCTGTTTGTAAATTTTTACAATCAGTCTCGTTGCACAATCTGTATCCCTTCAACTCCAAAGATTATTCTTAACAGCATTGTTTGGAGTAATAGAAGATTAGAAACAACTCAAATTTCTATTCATATGAGAGTAATTATGTCCATATAATAGAACACAGCATTTGAAAATTGAGGGAAGCAATTAAAAAAAATTTACTATGATTTCCAAATGGTGTATGCTATCATTAGTGTAAAATAAAAATAAATATAGGTATCTGTTTGTATATTCATAGAATACCTAAAAGGAGACACAATATGCTATTAATATGTAGTACTTGGTAAACAAAAAAAACACAAAAAACACTTCTCCTAATTTTCACTTCTATCAACTCATCAGAATCTCTAGGGGTAAGACACCCCTCCCCCACCTGCCTTTTTAACAAGCATTTTCTTCATATATTTTTATATGCTTATGAAAGTTCCTGAAGTATATTTAAGGTAATAATATCAATTTGATCACCTAAAAATACAACAGATAGTCACCTTTTAGAAGGTGCTTTGTTTCGTAGACTTTGATGTTTGTGTTTTATATTCAGATTCTCAAGGAATAGTTCCCTTCACACTGCCACCCTATTTTTAATTTATGTTTTTCCATTTAACCACGAATGAATCATTCAGAGACCAGTCTAGGCTATACTTAATCCCAGTGAATTTTGCTAGTCTTAATTCTTTTCTTTAATATAGTTAAAATTCTAAGGTTCTACATGTTATAAGAATTATAACAGCATTTAATGAAAAGTGACTGTATGCCGAGTTTACTTTGCAGCAGACTGTTTGACCTATTTATTCTTTTTGTTTGTTTATTTGATCTTTTTATTCTTGATCGAAAATATTTTCGTATTCATGACAGTTTTGTGTTTTTCCCGTAAGATGAATTCAGTCATAAATTGTCATTTGAGAACAAGGTCAAGTAGTTGTTAAGGGTTTTTTATCCAGAGCACAAAACAGTCCAGAGTAGTAAACAATGGAAAAGGAGTGTAAATTTTCCTTTGTCTTTTTCTCCTTTTCCAAGAAAATTTTTTGGGCATGTTTGTTCTACAGCAAAATGAATAGCTTATAAAATATTTTACATGCTGAGTCAATTACTTGCAAATTTTGTTTTCCCCAATTTGAAGTTTCTGAAATTATCATTCTAAAAATTTCTCATGTTTATTCTTTAGAAGTATTAGTTCTATAATCATGCTATTGAGTGAGTATCCATCTATAACCCACAACTGCATTATAAATATTGGAAGTCATTTTTTAAAATAAATTTTGGCAGATTTTGAGCTAACAGTTTACTCCTTTTGTGGCTCTTTATTTGAATATTTAAGACTGAGCTGCTGCACTTATATTTGCTGTGTGAATTGGTAGAGAAGGGTGCAGGTGGTGGTATGACTTGGGAAGGGTAGGGGTTTAATCCTCACTGAGTTTTGAGAAAAGATAATGAAATCCTTTATGTTCCCTTTCTACAGACCTGCATTTCAAAGACTTACATTTTAATTAGAATTGGTTGTGCAGCTGCAACCCTGGCAACAAGGCCTAAGAGAAAAGAATTGGGGCAGCATTCCAGAAATCAAGGCATGCAATGGTTTCATATGGAGTTGAGCTAATGAAACTGATAAAAATATGAAGCATTTAGTAGAAGTAAAACCAGAAATTTCTTTGGTGTAGTGAATGTTGAAATTTTCCATAAACACGATTTGTTATTTAAAAAGTCCAGAAGGTGTCTTAAGCTGCTCAGTTAATAAGGCTAACTACATTATATTCTCCTTTACTATAAAAATACCATAAGTCATCTTGGAAGTTGATGTTCCTGTAAATTATATCTAAAATGTAATTGTGTTGCCCTGATTTTGGTGAAGTCTAAACATTTTCATAACACAGTATGTATCAAGTTTGTCACGTAAATTTTTTTTTTTTTCTTAGGGAGGCACCGGGAAGCAAACCCTGGGCTCTGGCATGGCAGGCGAGAACTCTGCCACTGAGCCACTGTGACCCACCCTGTCCTAAATTTTACAAACTGGTTTTTAGGTTTTAATACTTTAACGTTCATAGTAGTTTTAATGTGAATTTCTCATGAGTATTGGACTCTCTAGTTTCCCTTAAATAATAATTTGTTAAACATACTGTCTTTTCTCAACACCATGGTCGTGGCTGTTTATCATCAAACCATAATTTAACCAATTGTTACCTGGTTGTTAGATATTTAGGTTGCTTCTAGGGTTTGCCCCCCTGCAAAATAAGAAATATTGCAATAAAACATTAGTAAATATAGGTATTTTTCTTTCTTCTGGATTACTCAGGGTAATCACTTCCAAAATTGATACTAATACATTAAATACAGATTAAAAATACTGATATTTTCTAAAAGGACAACCAACTTACATTGCCACTATAAATAAGAATGAGTTTGCTGGTTTTGCTTTTCCCTTACCATCACATACTTAAAATAATTGAATAAACATGAACTGGTTGTTGCCTTTTAAAATTTCCATTTCTTTAGCAATGATGAACATTTTAAAGAGGCCTATCAGATACTTCCCCTTTGTGAATTTTCCATTTGTCTATTGGAAATCATTATAGTTTTTAGCTAATCCCTCCAAGAATCTCTCAAATGAGTGTGATAAACTTCTCATTCATTTAGTACCTACTTACCAAGTGGTTTATTACATGCCAGAGTCTGTTGTAACTATGAACAAGACAGAGGTGATGTGATCACAGACTCCTGGAGCTGAAGGGCTGTTAAATACTTCACATGAAAAAACTGAGATCCTACCCCAAATTACATCATCAATAATTACCCTAAGGATTTGTGGCCAAACTGGAATTAAAACCTAGGCATTTTTTGTTTCCCTACTGTTGTATTTATAGATCCCCTTTCCTTTTCCTAAACTGATACCAGAATTCCCTGCCACTGCTACTCCCCTTCAGTGCCTGTAGATTCCTGATGGCATAAACAAATCAGCCTAGTCCTAGTTTCTTGGATCATAGGGCCATCTGGCTCCTTCCATTCCTTTGGCTATAGTGTTTGGTTCAGGGGTGTTTTTGATTCCTTGGCTGCTCAAAGCAAATGCCATGAAATGAGTTAGCTTAAACAATGGGAATTTATTTGCTCATGGGTCTGGGGTCCAGAAAATGTCCAAATCAAGGCATCATCAAAGCAATGCTTTCTCGACTCCTTTGCCACATGGTGAGGCAACATGGTAGTGTCTGCTCGTCTCTCCCTTCTTTTCTGGATTTTGTTTATTTCAGCTTCTTGCTTCCTTGGTTTTCTCTGTGTAAATTTCATTCTTCTTTTTATTTTTAATCTTTAAATTTTTTTTAAGCATAGCAACATACAAACACGAACATTCTTACCATATGATCATTCCATTCTTGGTATATAACTCACAATATCATCACATATGTGTATATTCATCACCACGATCACCTCTCAGAATATTTGCATCAATCCAGAAAAAGAAATAAAAAGAAAAAAATTTGTACGTACCATACCCTCTTCCCCTCCCCCTCACCAATCTAGGAATGCCTAGAGTGTGTAATGATAGTGACTAAATGAACAAATAAAAAAATGTTTTTGCATGAGGAAGAACAAAGGAATGTCAGTACTTCAGGGTGTTGAAAATAGATGGTAATTCATATTTCAAAACTTTAACTTATGTATGATACTAAAGCAAAAAATTTCATTCTTTATAAGGGTCTCCAGAATGGGATTAAGACCCATCCTGATTGAGGCGGACACCTTAACTGAACTAGCCTCACCATAAGGTCCTACTTACAAAGGCTTTAAACCCACAGAAATGGATCACATTTAAGAACGTATTTTTCTGGAGTACATCATAGTTTCAAACCACCTGTGGGGTGAGCATATCATCTGAGTTGATCCAAGTGAAGAAGAGCCTTGACTTGCCATTATTGTTAAGTTCTAAGTATTTTAAAATTTTCTTGATGTTTTTATTTTTTAAATTTTTAGTATAATATATATACAAGGCTAAAAGAAATAAGAAAGCAGTAGTTATCAAAGCACTCTTCAACAGGCAGGTACAGGACAGTTCCCAGAGTTTGTCACGGGCTGCCATACAGTCCTCTCATATTTTTCCTTCTAGCTGCTCCAGAATATAGGAGCCTAGAGGGCTTAAATATTTTCTTATCATCACAGTCAACTTTTTTTTCTTCTTTCTTTTGTGAAAAATAACACATATATAAAAAAGCTATTAATTTCAAGCACAGCACCACAATTAAATATGGACTAC
This sequence comes from Myrmecophaga tridactyla, assembly GCA_004026745.1. Classification (NCBI taxonomy): domain Eukaryota; kingdom Metazoa; phylum Chordata; class Mammalia; order Pilosa; family Myrmecophagidae; genus Myrmecophaga; species Myrmecophaga tridactyla. The sequence continues at coordinate 8,171 of PVIY010007008.1, forward strand.
ATTTCAGAGTTTGACATGGGTTACAGTTTCACAATTTTAGGTTTTTTCTTCTAGCTGCTCTAAAATACTGGAGATTAAAAGTGATATCAGTTTAATGATTCAGCATTCATATTCATTTGCTAAATCCTATCTTCTCTGTATAACTCCATCATCACCTTTGATCTTTCCATCCCTCTCTTTGGGGTTATTTGGGCTATGGCAATTCTAAATTTCTCATATTGGAAGGGTCTGTCACTAATATGGGCTTGGGAAGTGGAACTATCTGGTGTTCTGGAGAGGCTGAACTTGGTTTCAGGACTTATCTGGACCAGGGACCCTACTGGAGGGTGTTGGTTTCTGGCAAGTTACTCTAGTGCCTGGAACCCTTGTGGAATCTTATATATTGCCATAGGTGTTCTTTAGGATTGGCTGGAATGGTCCTGGTTGGGGTTGGCAGGTTATGATAGGTAGTAGGTTCTACCTGCACCTTGCATAAGAACAAACTCCTGAGTAGCCTCTCTACTCTATTTGAACTCTCTCTGCCTCTGACACTTTACTAATTACACTTCTTTCCCCCACTTTGGTCAGGATAGAATCGTTGATCCCACAGTGCCAGGTCTGGATTCATCCCTGGGAGTCATCTCCCATGTCACCAGGGAGACTTTCACCCCTGGATGTCTTGTCCCACGTAGCGGGGAGGGCAGTGATTTCACCTGCAGAGTTGTGCTTAGAGAGACTGAGGCCACATCTGAGCAACAAAAGAGGTCCTCCAGAAGTAGGCAGGCCTATAGGTAGTCTAAGCTTCGCCGTTGCCTACATAAGCTTCACAAGAGTAAGCCTCCTGTTTGAGGGTATGGCCTATTGATTTGGGTGTCCCTAAAGTTTGGCACAGTATCAGGGGATTCCCTCATGGTAAGGTTTAATAGTTCCATATTCTTTCTCCCCTCCCTTAGGGGGCTTTGCCAATACTTTTTGATTATCTGCTTAATATACTCTAGGATGTTTCCAGGCATTACAATAATCTATACAGGATTAAAGGACCTCTTTTTTTTTTTTATTCAGTGTTCCATGTGTTTCATTTGTTCATATGAGTTGTATAGATAGGTTGAATTAGATTATGCACTACAGAAAATTTCAATTCCAGACCAAATAAAACTTTCTTCCATTGGCCTCCGAGAGTATGTGTGGTTCTAAAATAAAGACACTGTCTTCCTTATTCCTATGTTCTGAATTACTCTAACCCCAACCTGTTCAACTTTGTTCTTATCTCTAAATATCAGGTTACATATATAAAACAACCTCTCAAAATCCAGAAATAATAATCATCACTCTGGACTTAGTGTGTCTGCTCTAAAAGCTTACAATCTAGGCCCCATTTTCTTATAAGCATTTTCTGAAGGTGACCATGCCATTGTTGCTTTTTTTGTTTCTGGCTTATTTTGTCTCACCAAATGTTCCACATGTTCATTCACATGGTTGCATGCCTCACGACATTGTTCCTTTTTGTAGCAGCGCAACCTTCGTTCATAAGTATACACCATTGTTCGCCAGTCTAATTCTCCGTCAGTGCGTCCTTCAGCCACGTTTATGCTGGTCATAAAAGTATCTATCCTTTTGTGTCTTGCTAATTTCTCTCAGCATTATGTCCTCAAGGCTCACCCATCTTGTCGTGTGCTTCAGGATGTCATTTTGTCTTACTGCTGCACAATATATTCCATTGTATGTATGTATATACCACATTTTGTAGATCCACTCATCTGTTGATGGGCATTTGGTTTGTTTCCATCTTTTGGCGATTGTGAATAATGTGGCCATGAGCATCGCTGTGCAAATGTCTGTCTGTGTTGCTTTCAGCTCTTCTGGGTATATACCAAGTAGTGCTATTGCTGGGTCATAGGGCAGCTGGATATTTAGTTTCCTAAGGAACCACCAAATAGTCTTTCTTAGTGGCTCCACTATTATATATTCCCATCATCAGTGTGTAAGTGTCCCAGTTTTCCATAACCTCTCCAACATTTATAGTTTCCTGTTTGTTTAATAGCCACCATTCTTATAGGTGTGAGGTGGTATTTCATTGTAGTCTTGATCTGCATTTCCCTTATAGCCAGTGAAAATGCACATCTCTTCATGTGCTTTTGAGCCATCTGTATTTGCTCTTCAGGAAAATGCCTATTCATATCTTTAGCCCATTTTATAATTGGATTGTTTGCTCTTTTGTTGTTGAGTTGTCTGATTTCCTTGTATATACAGGAAATCAAACCTTTGTCAGATATGTGATTTGTAAATATTTTCTCTCATTGAATTGGCTGCCTCTTCACCTTTTTGACAAAGTCATTTGAGGTGCAGAAGCATTTGATTTTGGGGAGTTCCGATTTATCTATTTTTTCTTTTGTTGCTTGTGCTTTGGGTGTAAAGTTTAGAAGCTACTTCCTATTACTAGGTCTTGAAGATGTTTCCCTACATTTTTTTTTAGAAGCTTTATGGTATTAGTTCTTATATTTAGGTGTAAGGTAAGAGATCCTCTTGTATTTTCTTGGCTATTGATATCCAGTTCTTCTAAGCCCAATTATTGAAAAGACTATTTTGTCCCAGTTCAGAGAATTTGGGGGCCTTGTCAAAAATCAGTTAATCATAGATTTGTTGGTCTATTTCTGCACTTTTGATTTGATTCCATTGGTCAGTGCTTCTGTCTTTGTGCCAATGCCATGCTGTTTTGACCACTGTGGATTTATAATAGGTTTTAAAGTCAGGGAGTGTTAATCCTCCTAATTCATTCTTCTTTTTTAGGATGCTTTTAGCTATTTGGGGTCTCTTTCCCTTCCAGCTGAATTTATTAGTTAGCTTTTCCAAATCCTCAAAGTAGGTGTTGGAATTTTGATTGGTATTGTGTTGAATCTGTAGATCAATTTGGAGAGAACTGATATCTTAAGTATATATAGCCTTTCTGCCAACGAGCAGGGAAGTTTTTCCACCTATTTAGATCTCCTTTGATTTCTTTCAGCAATGTTACGTAGTTTTCTGTGTACAAGTACTTTATATCCCTAGTTAAGTTCATTCCTAAGTATTTGATTTTTTTGGTTGCTATTTTAAATGGCATTTTTCCTTCACTGACTCCTCAGCTATGTCATTGTTTGTATATAGATATGTTACTGATTTTTGCACATTAATTTTATATCCTGCCACCTTGCTGAGTTTGTTTATTAGCTCAAATAACTGCTGTAGATTTTTCAGGATCTTCCAAGTATAGTATCATATCATCTGCAAATAATGAGAGTTTTACTTCTTCCATTCCAGTTTGGATACCTTTTATTTCTTTGTCCTGCCTGATTGCTCTAGCTGGAACTTCTAGCACAATGTTGAATAATAGAGGTGACAGTGGGCATCCTTGTCTTGTACCTTAGCTTAGGGGAAAGGCTTTCAGTCTCTCTCCATTGAGTACAATGCTGCCAATCAGTTTTTCATATATTCCCTCTATCATATTGAGGTAGTTACCTTTGATTCTTATCTTTTGGAGTATATTTATCAGAAAAGGATGCTGAATTTTGTCAAATGCTTTTTCAGCATTAATCAAGATGATCATGTGATTTTTCCCTTTTGATTTGTTCTTGTGTTGAACTAGCCTTACATTCCTGGTATAAACCCAATTTGGTCATGGTGTATAATCCTTTTAATGTGCTGTTGGATTTAATTTGCTAATATTTTATTGAGAATTTCTGCATCTGTGTTCATTAGGAAGATTGGCCTGTAATTTTCCTTTCTTACAGCATCTTTACCCAGTTTTGGTATCAAAATGATAATTAGCTTCATAAAATGAGTTAGGTAGAGTTCCTTTTTTTCTCAATTTTTTGGAAAAATTTGATCATGATTGGTGTTAGTTCTTTCTAGAGTGTTTATAAATTCCCCCGTGAAGCCATCTGGCCCTGGGCTTTTCTTTGTAGGAAGATTTTTGATGACTGATTGAATCTCTTTACTTGTGATTGGTTTGTTGAGATTTTCTGTTTCTTCCCGAGTCAGTGTAGCTTGTTTGTGTGTCTCCAGGAATTTGTCCATTTCATCTTAATTATCTGGTTTGTTGGTGTGCAGTTGTTCATAGTATTCTGTTATGATGTCTTTTATTTCTTCAGTGTCTGTGGTAACGCACCCCTTCTCATTTCTGATGCTGTTTATTTGCATCTTCTCTTTTTTTTTTTCTTCTTCTCGCTAGTGGCCCATCCGTTTTATTGATTTTCTCAAAGAACCAACTTTTGGTTTTATTGATTCTTTCTATTGTTCTTTTGTTCTCCCGCTCATTTATCTCTGCTTTAATCTTTGTTATTTCTCTTCTCCTATTTGTTTTGGGGTTAATTTGCTGTCCTTTCTCAAGTTTTTCCAGGTTTGCTGTTAAGCCCTCAATTTTTGCTCTTTTTTATTTTTTAATATAGGCCTTTAAGGCAATAAATTTCCCTCTCTGCACAGCCTTTGCCGTATCCTATAAGTTTTGATAAGTCGTATTCTCATTTTCATTCATTTCCAGATAACCACCAATTTCTCTAGTAATTTCTTCTTTGACCCACTGGTTGTTTAAGAGTGTGTTATTTAATTTCCATACATTTGTGAATGTTCTTGTTATTTGGTGGTTATTGAGATCCTGCTTCATCCCATTGTGATCAGAGAAAGTGCTTTGAATAATTTCATTGTTTTCAAACTTATAAAGACCTGTTTTGTGCCCCAGCATATGATCTATCATGGTGAATGTTCTATGAGCACTAGAGAAGAATGTATAACCACATGCTTTTGGGTGCAATGACCTATACATGTCTGTTAGGTCTAATTCATTTATCAGGTTATTTAACTTCTCTGTTTCCCAGTTGATCTTCTGTCTGCTTGTTATATCTGTAGAGAAGAATGGTGTATTGAAGTTGCCTACTATTTTATTATTGAGACATCTATCCTTCCCTTCAGTTTTGCCAGTGTCTGTCTCATGTACTTTGGGGTGCCTTGATTGGGAGCATAAGCATTTATGATTGTTATATCTTTTTGGTGAATTGACCCTTTAATTAGTATATAGTGTCCTTCTTTGTCTGTTACAATGTTTTTACATTTAAAGTCTATTTTGTTCGATAGCAGTATAGCTACTCCTGCTTTCTTTTGGTTACAACTTGTATGGAGAATCTTTTCCATCCTTTCACTTTCACTGTTTGTATCCTTGCATCTAAGATGATTATCTTGTAAGCAGCATATAGCTGGATTGTGTTTCTTAATCCATTCTGCAAATGTGTATCTTTTAATTGGTAAGTTTAGTCTGTTAA
>PVIY010007008.1:13537-84472 GCA_004026745.1 Myrmecophaga tridactyla
CCTCCTTTTACTGTTTGTTGTAGAACTGGTCTCATGTTGACAAATTCAGGACTTCTTTGTCTGTGAAAACTTTAATCTCTTCCTCAGTTTTGAAGGACAGTTTGGCTGGGTACAGAATTCTTGGCTTGAAGTCTTTCTCTTTCAGGATCTTGAATATATCATTCCACTACCTTCTTGCCTCCAGTCTGCTAGTTAAGTAGTCTGAACTCAGTTTTATTTGGTTTGGTTTCCCTTGTATGTAGTAGATTGTTTTTCTCTTGTTGCTTTCGGGATTTTCTGATTCTCTTCAACATTTGACAGTGTTATTAGTACGTGCTTTGGGTAAGGTCTATTTGGATTTATTCTGTTTGGAATTCGTTGGGCTTCTTTGACTTGCATCTTTCTGCAGTTTATATCCTCAACTACTCTTCTTAGCCCTTCTGGGACACCAATGATTCTCATATTTTTGTGCTGTGTTTTGTCTTATCATATCCCTGAGATATGTTCAATTTTTTTCCACCTTTTTTCTATGTGCTGTTTTGAGTCTTTGAAGTCAATTATCTTGTCCTCTCTATCACTTATTCTTTCTTCTGTCTCTTCAGATCTGGTGTTGTGTGCCTCTAGTATGTTTTTTATTTGGTTAATAGTCTTTAATCTCTGCAATATCTGTTTTTCTATTTATTCTTTCAAATTCCTCTTTATTCTCTTCTACTGTCTTCTTGATCTCCTTTATGTCATTTGCTGTCTTACTTTATTAAGTAGAGCTTTATGAACATTTTTTATTAATTGTTCCAAGGTCTGTGTCTCCTCAGATGTTTTAATTTGGTCATTAAGCAGGACTATATCTGTCTACATTGTGATATGGTTAGTGATCTGCTGTCTTTGTCACATGTAATTATCTTGATTGCTTTACCTTGGGAGTTGATTTCTTTCAGTAGCCTATGGCCTTGTGTTTGTGGGATGGTTGTACAGCAGGGAGCAGGGTACTGGGTGCGGCACTCAGTGCGGTGATTTGTTTCAGGGTAGGTGTAGGTGCAGGTTGGGGATGTTACACTGATGCTTGTGAACGTGGGTTCCCAGTGGCCAGAAAGGATGTAGCTGTGCAGGTGCACTAGTCTGGGGGAGCGTAACCCTGTTGTGCGCTGGTCTCGGGCATGGGGCCCTTTGTGCACATGCGTAGTGCTGTGGCAGCAGGTTGGTGTTAGGCTTTGGTGAATTGGGGGCAGATGTACCTGGGCTGTGCTGGTCGGCAGTTTCTCAGAGCTTGTTCGCGTGGCTGAAGGCCGCGCGCATGCTCGGTTCTAGGACTGCTATAAAGTGCGGTTCACAGTGCTGAATGACGTGATTGGGGGCTGCACTTGGGGTGGAGGTGTGGGGCAGGTACATGTACTGGGGGCTCTTGGGATGTGGGCTGCCTGTAGCATGGGGAATGGGAACGGGTGACGTGGTTCGGGTATGTGGGGTGTGGGGTGAGTTCGCGGGTCACGGGGCTGTGCTGGTGAGGGTAGTGTGCGCAAAGAACACGGCCTGGCTTACTTCCAAGTTCCCGGCTCCCATCCGTGCTGTTCCGTGGGCTCCGTGCCGCTGTGCCAGGCTCCAGCTTTCTGCCTCTCATTTCCTTGGCCTCTGCAGCCACGGCTGGTCTGTGTGGTGCAGAAAGTTCTCTCAGGTCAGCCGCACTCCCGAATCACCGCCTCAGTCATCCTCCTCTAAGGTTTCTGTGGAGCAGGTCTAATCTCAAGCTACTCTATTCAGCCATCTTCCCGGATGTGCCTGTACTATGTAGTTGCTGTGTTGAAATGAATCCGTGAGGTATTTATTTGCAGATACTGGTAGGAAGACACCCTGTCAAGTGCTGTAAGCGATATATATGATTATCGCTGATATATAATTCAGGCTGTGCCTTGATGGAACTTATAAAGAATGTCATAATTATAATTTAAGATTAGCATTGAACTAGGCCTTTAAAAAGAAATAGAGGAAATGTTCTCTGCATAGGTTACTTAATGTGCCTGAGATGTGGTTTCCTCATTTCCAAAATAAGGATGTAGTACCTCTTAGTATTCTAAAAATTAAACGTGGTAATGTTTGTCAAAATGCATATAGTGTAATGCTTGATTAGCTTGATTAGCTTCTTTCTATTTCAGGGGTCTACAACTTTTTGGGTTTTTATAAACTAGAGAAATTTTCTGTCACCACTGATTGTTTTAAAAACTTTTTAAAATTGTATAACATAGATACAAAGCCAAAAAAGTAAAAAGCAATAATTTCCAAAGCACACTTCCACAAGTAGTTACAGAAGAGATCCCAGAGTTTGAACACATCCCAGAGTTTGACTGGGCTACCCTTCTACCATCTCAGATTTTTCCTTCTAGCTGCTCTGAAACACTGGAGGCTGAAAAGAATATTAATATAGTGATTCAGTAGCCATACTTTTTCATTAAATCCCATTTTCTCCACTATACCTCTTCTCCTTTAATCCTTCTCCCATTCTATAGGGGTGCTGTTCTAACTTGTTCATGTTGAGCAGGGGTGTCCACACTTAAGGATAGGGGGATGTAATTAATAAATTATCCTGGAGAAGCTGCTCCCTCTGGGTTTCAGGATTTATCTGACGTAGGAATCCTCTGGGAATTATGTGTACCAGGAAGGCAAATCTGCATGAAACTTTTATACAGTCTCAGTTTGAACTGTAGGTGTTCTTAAGAGACAACACAAGTGATATTGATTGGGATTTAGCAAACCATGACAATTAGCATTATCCAATTGAAGCTTGCATAAGAGTAGCCTCCAGAACAGTCTGTCTCCACCTGATCTCTCTTGGCCACTGATTCCGTTATTTATTACACTAATTTTCCCCCTTTTGGTCAGGAAGGCATTGTTGACTCCATAGTACCAGGGCCAGGCTCATCCTGGAAGTCAGGCCCCACATTGTCAGGGAGATTGTCAACCCTGAATGGCTTGAACAGAGTGTGGAGGGCAGCAATTTTCCTTGCAGAGTATTGCTTAAGAGAGAGAAAAGCCACATCTGAGTGACAAAGAGGCTTCCTGAAAGCAACAATGCCTTGTTGTGAGTAGTCTTAGCTTCTCCTCTACAGAAATAATAAGCGCAATCCCCAAAATCCAGAACTTGACCTGTTTTCTTTGGAGTCCCCAATAGTTGATTGGGTAGCGAGGGTTTCCTAGATGGGAGAGTTTAATAGTTCCAGTGCATGGGTTAGCAGGTTGGGGCTTATTGTAAAGGGTCCTAGATTGTAAGCTCTTAACAGTAGTCTCATATATTCAGGAGTGTAGCTGTTGCTTCTAAATACTAATACTTTTGATTATTATTGCAGCACTGCACCAAGCCATAGAAAATTACAAGGCGTCGTTCCCATTCTGGACTCCAGGAGTCTGAACTGTCTAAATGAACTATCCAGAGAGGTTGAGTCAGACTGTGTGTTTTAGAAAATTTAGATTCTAGTTATAATAAACCTCTCTGCCTTTGATCTCATACAGTAGCTGAAGGTCCAGAGGTACATACCTATCATCTTTTACCCTGCATTCGAATTTACCTTAGACCCAGCCATATTGGCTTAGTTTCAAACTCTAATTGAAGCCTGATCTCTTTATTGGTTATGTCAACTGTTATTTTTCAAGGAATTCAGGTCCCAGGGTCTAGAAAACAAGCAATCAAAGCTCCCTACTCCCTCACCTCTGTCTCAACCATGCCCCTGGCAATGAGGATCTGCTGAAATTAAAGGTTCTCAGGGAATTGAATGACAACATTAAGCATGTGAATATACATATTTTGGGTGTTCCAGAAGGAGAAAGGAAGGGAAAAGGAGGAAAAAGACTAGTGAAGGAAATGATCAGTGAAAATTTTCCATTTCTTATGAAAGACATAAAATTAAAAATCCAAGAAGTTCAGTGTATCCTAGTCAGAATAGATCCAAACAGACATACTCTAAGACCCTTACCAATCACATTGTCAGATGTCAAAGACAGAGAGAATTTTGAAATCCGTGAGAGAAAAGCAATCCATCACATTCAAGGGGAGCTTGATAAGACTGTGTGTGGTTTCTCAGCAGAAACAATGGAGGTGAAAGGCAGTGGTATGATATATTTAAGATTCTGAAAGAAAAACTGCCATCCAAGAATTATATACCCAGCAAAACTGTCCTTCAGAAATGAGGGGGAATTTAAAATATTTTCAGACAAATATGCACTGAGAGAATTTGTGACCAAGAGACTAGCTCTGCAAGAAATACTAAAGGGAGCACTAGAAGCAGATAGGAAAGGACAGGAGAGAGAGGTGTGGAGAAGAGTGTAGAAATGAAAACTGTCAATAAAGGTAAAAAGAGGAAAAAAAATTAGATATGACATATAAAATCCAAAAGACAAAATGGTAGAAGAAAGTACTCTCTTTACATTTATAACATTAAATATTAATAGATTAAACTCCCCAACCAAAACACATAGACAGGCAGAATGGATTAAAAAACAAGACCTATCTATATGGTGTCTATAGGAGACTCACTCTAGACCCAAGGACAAAAATAAAAGGTTGGGAAAAGATATTTCATTCAGACAACAACCAGAAAAGAGCAGGGGTAGGTATGCTAATATTCAACAAATTAGACTTCAAATATAAAACAATTAAAAAAGACAAAAAAGGATGCTATGTATTAATAGAAGGAACAACTCAACAAGAAGACATAACATTCATAACTATTTATGCACCAAGCTAGAGTGCTCCAAAATACATGAGGTAAACACTAACAACACTGAAGTGAGAAGTAGATACTTCTACCATAATAGTTGGAGACTTCAATTTACCACTGTTTTCGGTGGATAGAACATCTAGACAGAGGCTCAGTAAGGAAACGAAATTTTGAATAATCTGATAAATGAACTCAGCTTAATAGACATTTACAGAACATTACATCCCACAACAGCAGGAATCACATTTTTCTCAAGTGCCCGTGGATTATTCTCCAGGAAAGACCATATGCTGGGTCACAAAACAAATCTCAAAAAAAATTTTTTTTTCGTAATGTATGGTGGGAGACACATTTCATTCTTTTTCCATGTGACTATCCCATTATTGAAGCACCATGTGTTAAATATTTTTTTTTGTCTGGGGTTGGTGCATGGACCAGGAATTGAACCTGGGTCTCCCGCATGGCAGGCGAGAATTCAACCACTGAACTACCCTTGCACCCCTCAATAAATGTTAAAAGAGTGAAATCATGTAAAACACTTTCTCAGGTCATAATGGAATGAGTTGGAAATAAGAAACAGGCAGAGTGCCAGAAAAATCACAAATATATTGAGGCTAAACAACATATTTTTTTTTTAATTTTTATTCATAAAAACAGTCAACATACAATAAGCATTCTTTTTTTCATCACATAGTTGTATATTCACCATCATGATCATTTCTTAGAACATTTACATCAATTCAGAAAAATAAATAAAAAAACAAAAAAAATTCATACGTACCATACCCCTTACCCTTCCCTTTCATTGATCACTAGCATTTCAATCTACTAAATTTATTTTAACATTTGTTCCCCCTATTTATTTATTTATTTTTAATCCATATGTTTTACTCATCTGTCGATAAGGTAGATAAAAGAAGCATCAGACACAAGGTTTTCACAATTACACAGTCACATTGAGAAAGCTTAATATTATACAGTCATCTTCAAGAAACATGGCTCCTGGAACACAGCTCTACATTTTCAGGCAGTTCCCTCCAGCCTCTCTGTTACGCCTTAACTTAAAAGGTGATATCTATTTAACGCGTAAGAATAACTTCCAGGATAACCTTTCGACTCTGGAATCTCTCAGCCATTGACACTTTATTTTGTCTCTTCTTTCTTTCAGTAGAGAAGGTTTTCTTAATCCCTTGCTGCAGAGTCCTATCATTCTAGGATTTCTGTCCCACATTGCCAGGAAGGTCCATACCCCTGGGAGTCATGTCCCACGTAGAGAGGGGGGTGAGGGCAATGAGTTTGCTTGTTATGTTGGCTGAGAGAGAGAGGCCACATGTGAGCAACAAAAGAGGTTCTCTTGGGGGGTGATTCTTAGGCCTAATTTTAAATAGGCTTAGCCTATCCTTTGCAGGATTAAGTTTGATATGTACAAACCCCAAGATTGGGGGCTCAGCCTATTGCTTTGTTTGTCCCCACTGCTTGTGAGAATATGAAGAATTCTCCACTTGGGGAAGTTGAATTGTCCCCCTTTCTCACCATTCCCCCAAGGGGACTTTGCATATACTTTTTTATTCACTTAAACAACACACTCTTTAACAGCCAGTGGGTCAAAGATGAAATTAAAAGAGAAATCAGTAAATATCTCAAGGCAAATGAAAATGAAAACACCACACATCTAAATTTATGGGGTGCAGCAAAGGCAGCTTTGAGAGAGAAATGTATTGCCTTAAATGCCTATATCAAAAAAGAAGAAAGATGCCGGGTGGGCTATGGTGGCTCATCAGGCAGAGTTCTCACCTGCCATGCTGGAGACCCGGGTTCAATTCAATTCCCAGTACATGCCCACGCAAAAAATAAAAAAAATAAAAAAAGAAGAAAGAGCAAAAAATCAAGGAATTTTAACTGTTCACTTGGAAGAACTGGAGAAAAGAACAGCATACTAACATTAACACCAAAGCAAGCAAAAGGAAAGAAATTTCAAAGATCAGAGCAGAAATAAATGAAACTGATAATATGAAAACAATGGAAAAAAATTAACAAAACACAAGTTGGTTGTTTGAGAAAATAAGTAAACTCGACAGACCCTTAGCTAGGCTGACAAAAAAAGAAAAAAAGAGGGAGAGGAGGCAAATAAATAAAATCAGAAGTGGAACTCGGGATATAACTGCTGACCCCGCAGAAGCAAAGGAGGGTCTGAGAGAATACTATGAGCAGTTACATGCTAATAAACGTAGATGAAACGTACAACTTCCTAGAAAGGCATGAACAATCAACATTGACTCGAGAAGAAATAGATGACCTCTGCAATCCAATCACAAGTAAAGACATTGAATCAGTCTTCAAGAAGCTACCCCAAAAGAAAATTTCAGGTCCAGATGGCTTCATAAGTGAATTCTACCAAGCATTCGTTCAGGAAGGAATTAGTACCAATCCTGCTCAAACCCTTCAAAAATATTGAAGAGGAGGGAAAGCTACCTAAATTCATTGTTTGAAGCCAACGTCACTCTAATACCAAAGCCTGGCAAAGATAATACAAAAAAGAACATTACTGACTAATCTCTTTAATGAATATAAATGCGTAACTCTCAACAAAATACTTGCAAATTGAATTTAGCAGCACATTAAAAGAATTATACACTGTGATCAAATGGGATTTATTCCAGGTATGCCAGGCTGGTTCAACACAAGAAAATCAATTAATGTAATACACCATGTAAGTGAAAGTGGAAAATCACCTGATCATCTCGATTGAGGCAGAAAAGGTGTTTGACAAAATTCAACATCATTTCTTGATGAAAACACTTCAAAGAATAGGAAGGAATAGAGGGGAACTTCCTCAAAATAATAAAGGGAGTATAAAAAACCCGCAGCTGACATCACCCTCAGTGGGGAAAGACTGAAAACTTTCCCTCTAAGATCAGGGACAAGACAAGGATGCCCATTGTCATCGTTATTCAACATTGTGCTGGAAGTTCTAGCCAGAGTAATTAGACAAGAAAAAGTGCATACTGTGTTCATGAATTGGAAAACTAAATGTAGTTAAGATGTCAGTTCTACCCAAATTGATTTATAGATTCAGTGCAATACCAGTTAAAATCTCAAGAACTTACTTTGCAGAAATAGAAAAGCCAATAAGCAAATTTATTTTTCAGGGCAGGGTGACCAAATAGCTAAAAATACTTTGAGAAAGAAAAATGAAGTGAGAGGTCTCATACTACCTGCATATATGCGTGTGTGTGTGTATATGTATTTTTTGTATGTTGTATGGTGGGGTCACATTTCATTATTTTTCCATGTGAGTATCCCGTTATTGCAGCACCATTTGTTGAATTTTTGTTTGTTTTTGTGTTTTGGAAAGTGCATGGACTTGCACTTGAACCCAGGTCTCCTGCATGGCAGGTGAGATTTCTACCACTGAACTACCCCTGCAGCACCCTATTTTTTCATATATTTTATTTTTGGTTATCTTGGCTTAGAATTTGACATGCTAAATGTACCAGAATCCTGTTCGATTTGATACCAACTTAACCCCAATTTCAAATATATTCACTGTCCCTATGCCATTCCATTCCTTCCCCTTTTTGTTATAGTTGTTATAAATTGTCTTTATAGATTGTATTCCCAAGACCCTACTGTTATCAGAAGTCTATGCTTTTGCATTTTAAAATGTGTAGTTACTTACCACAAATACAAATTCAATAATACTGATATTTGTATTAATCCTTGAAGTTACCTTTTTGGAAGTCTATTTCTTTATGCTGCTTCGGTCCACTGTTTGATATCCTTTCCTTTCAGTCTGACAGACTCCTTCATTCAGCATTATTTGTAAGGCATGTCTTTTCTGTGATAAATTCCCTTAGCTTTTGTTTGTCTAGGAATGTCCTAATCTCTGCCTTGTTTTTGAAAGATGGTCTCACTGGATATAAAATTCTTGATTGCAAAATTTCTTTTAGCACTTTACTATTTTGTCCCACTGCTTTCTCTCTTCCATTTTGATGAGAAATTGGCATGATCTTATTGGGATTCCCCTGTACATAATATATTGCTTTTGTCTTGCCGCTTTCAGAAATTTCTTCTTGTTCTTGGAATTTAACAGTGTGACTACTGTGAATCTGGATGTGATTTTCTTTCAGTTTATCATGTTTGGGGTACATTGGGCTTCTTGAATATGCATATTAAGTCTTTCGTTAAAACTGGGAAGTTTTTTGCCACAGTTTCTTTGAATATTTCTTCCCCTTTCTCTTCTCCTTCTTGGCTCCCATAATACGTACATTCGTACCTTGATGGTGTTCCCCAGGTCCCTTGAATCTGTTCAGTTTTTAAAATTATTGTATTCTTGTTTTCCTCAGCATGAATCATTTCAATTATCTTGACTTTACATTCACAAATTCTTTCTTCTACTACTCTTCCAAACTACTTTTGAAATCTTCTGAAGAGTTTTTCATTTCACTTACTATGTCTTCAACGCCAGTATTTTTTTGTTCCCTTTTACATTTCTATCTCTTTATTGATATTCTTTAATTTTTCTCTCATTTTCTTCATGCCCTTTTACTCTTTCTCTGTGCTTTCCTTCAACCTCTTGAGCATACAGTGGGTCATTTGATAAAAAACTTTGTCCAGTATGTACAAAGTATAGTATTCTTCATTGGTGATTTTGAATTTCTATCTTGTACCTTTGAATGGGCCATCATTTCCTGTATCTTTTCTCGTAATCTTTTGTTACCTATTGTACATTTTAATATTTTGAAGTGTTAAGCCTGGGATATAGTTCCTGAGTGTCTGTTCCTTAACTTTGTATTAAGTTAGTGATAGGATGAGAGATTTCCTCGAATAGCAGGTAAACCAAGGCAGAAAGCACCTTGCATAATCTTTGCTTCTGGGTTATGCATTGGCAGGTGGACAGAATTTAACCCTCTCTCCAAAAGATCAGCCCAAGAGGAATGTGAAATGTAGGATCCTCTGTCTTTTCTGAGCCTGAATCTTACCTAGGATTATGTTTGCTGTTAGCTTTTTGAATTCCACCATTTATAGGAATGGCCCCTATACTCTGCAGGACACTCTGTTGTATAACCTAAAGCAGGTAATCCTTTGCCCTAGGTCACTTTGATCTCTAGCTTCTTGTATTGCTTTAGTTGTCTCCAGGCTTCTTTTGCTTGCTGGGCAAGTTCTGGGAGGGTAAGCTAGAGAGTTTCATGGTTCAGTTTTGATGTTGTCATGGGATACATTGGCATGTCCCAGTGTGTGCATATGTGTTAATCTGATCCCTCTGGTACAGTGTCCCAGGGAGGGGTCAGCTAAGGGCTCTGTAAGCGTCCCCTATGGATTTTAGTGTGGGCTTTCTTGATTCCACAATCTGAAATCAGTTACTGCAACCATTTAACTGTTTTTTAGAGGTTTGAAGTAGATGGCTGTACACCTTTTTCTAGATTCCATGGGGGAATGGCACTCTGAAGCATCTTATGCTGTCATTTTGGTTGAATGGAAGTTTTGTTTTCATTTCATTTGGATTCTTCTCATTTCCTCTTCAAAATTCCCAGTGGGTTCAGTATGATATACTCCTGTGGTTTATTTTTTCTTTAAGCCTGTAGAATCAGTTTTACACATTTGCAGATTTTTAAACTCCTTTTATAAGGGAGATATTAACTAATTTTGATCCAGATCTTAAAATTTAAATTTTGTCTTTTTAGTACCACAGGCAGTAGGAATAGGAATTTTAGTATTTTAGTATTTGATTCTTTTAATTTTCAGTAAAGCTGATAGCAGTATGTTTTTTGAAATCCTTCACGAAAATTCCCTCATTTCCCATTCCACCAACATGTGGCTCATTCTCCTACAAAAGTTTCCTTTTCTCATCGGTGTCTACCTTAAGTTTAATTTTATGTATTGACTTAAAATGCTTTAGAGAACCTTAATTCTTAGCGGTAGGGACAGCTGTAGCAGACATAAGTAATTGTTGAAAATTAATACTTTATCGTTAATTTGGCTGAGAGCTCCAAAGGCATATATACATGGTGTCATTTTTAGTTAATCTTTAGAAATGGTCATAAATTTGTCATAGATATTGTTAATACCTTATTAGTCTTTGACTTATTACTGTTGAGGAAATATAAATACCATGCAGTATTTGCATTGTTTAGCTTGTTTTGTTTGTGTTCATCTTTACAAGCTGTAACTTAAGAATATCTATACATGTCATTCATAGAGAAGTTTTTTTTCTTTAGATGTTTTAAGCTCTTTCACAAGAAAATGTTTAAACCACTTTAAAGATAGGTACCATATTGTATCAGGTGCTAAACACTGTATAGATGTTATTCAATGGCGGAATGGGGGAGAAAACTTTATGACCCAATAACATAAATTATCCTTTACCTGTGTAATTACTATGTGCCTGTTATGATGTTAACACTTTGATAATGCATTTTGATGCACACTTTTGTGTTAGGTGTTGGATTGGAGAAACTTAAAACAACCGAGAGAGTTCTTTAAAGAGCATGACTTAGATAACTTAGTTCTGTTATTATAACAAATTAATCTTATAAAAGTTTTTCCCAGCCAAAAAATCAATGGCTGTTGAAAATACCTCATTTGTTTGGGGGAAAATATCAGGTTAACATATGACGTCCTAAGGCAATTGCCACCAAACAAGTAGGAATCAGATACAACTCACAGCAATCTTTTCCTTCTCTAGGGATGAACCTGAAACACAGTATTAAAGCCTATTCTCTATGTTACCTTGTTCCACACCCAGATAAATGACTGTGCTTTGTGCTCAGCTGCCTTTCAAAATCCCGAGGGAGTGAGATGAGACTCTAAGCCTGACCAAGAGGCATAAATTACACGTACTTCTCATTCTTTAAACTTTTTAATTACCTCTTCTCATCCTTTGTTTTCTAAACAGAGTTGGCATGCATCCCAAGCAGTAGCTAGATGTTAAACAAGCATTCCCTTCTAGAGCATTAATATCCAAGGCCATCTCTTCTAAGCCTGAGTAAATGCAGTTTATTATTTGAATGGATTTCTAATTACAATTAATTTTTATTAATTGTAAATAAAATGACAATTTGTTGATAGTTCAACAAAATTAGAATTATTTAATCTAGTACCTAATATAAACTTCTGTGTGTTGTTAATTTTAGTGTGTGCAATAGACATATAAATAATATATACAGTTAAATCTGTTTTTGACAAATATTCTATTGCTAGCGGAGTGATTGGCTTAAATAAGTTTTTACTGTATCTTAATACTGATCTGCCTCATTTTCTCTTTTAAATAGGAGCAGTAATAAATGTACTCATGTATTTTAAAAATTTTATTATGAAAAATAACATGTACAAAATAATACATTTCTAAGCATACCACAACAATTAGTTATAGAGCAGATTTCAAGAGTTTGATATGGGTTACAGTTCCACAATTTTAGGTTTTTCCTTGTATCTGCTCCAAGACACTGGAGAGTAAAAGAAATATCAATATAATGATTTAGCAGTCATACTCATTTGTTAAATCCTGTCTTCTCTGTTATAACTCCATTTTCTTCTTTGATCTTTTCCCCCAATCTTTAGGGGTATTTGGGCTATGCCCATTCAAACTTTTTTTATGTTGGAAAGGGCTGCCGATAATATGGGATGGGGGATACAACTAGTTGATGTTCTGGAACGGCCCCTCTAGGTTTCAGGACTTATCTGGCATAGGAATCCATCTGGAAGTTAATAGGTTTCTGGAAAGTCATCATAGTGCATGGAATCTTTGTAGAACCTTAACTAGATCTCAGGAGTAGTTTTGGTTGAGGTTTGGCAAACCATGATATATAGTGCTCTCCAGTTGAAGTTTACATAAAAGTAGCCTCGATAGTAGCCTCTGGACTCTATTTAACTCTCTCAGCCACATACCTTATTTGTCACAATTCTTTTGAACCTTTTGGTCAGGAAGGCATTATCAGTCCCATGGTGTCAGGGCCAGGGTCATCCCTGGGAGTCAGATCCCACATTGCCAGGGAGACTTTTACCCCTGGACGTCATGCCCTGTGTGTGTGTGGGTGTGTGGTAGTAATTTCACTTTCAAAGTTGGGCTTAGACACAGAGAGGTCACATCTGAGCAACAAAAGAGTTCCTCTGGAGGTAACTCTTAGGTATAAGTAGGCTTAACTTCTCTGCTAAGTAAACAAATTTCACAAAAGCAAGGCTTAAGATCAAGGGCTTAGACTATTGATTCAGGAATCCCTAATGTTTGAGACAGTATCAGGGGTTTCCCCAGTGGTAAAGTTTAATAGTCTGTATTTTTTGCTCCCATCCCTCAAGGGACTTTGCCAATACTTTTTAATTATCTGCCCAACTACTCTGGGAGTATCCACAGGTTACATTAAGTCGTACAGAATTGCAAGCTCTTATCCCATTCTGGTCTCCTTGTGTTTAGGTTGTTTAAATGATCTGTCCATACAGGGTGAGTGAGATTGCTACAGAAAATTTAGATTTTGAACAGAATGAACCTCTCTTCCTTTGGTCTCTGTTCTAGTTTGCTGGCTTTCAGAATGCAATATACGAGAAACGGAATGGCTTTTTAAAATGGCCATAAACTAAGTTGTTAGTTTAAAGTTCTAAGGCCAAGGAAATGTTCCAATTAAAGCAAGTCTATAGAAATGTCCAATCTAAGCCATCCAGGGAAAGATACCTTGGTTCAAGAAGGCCAATGAAGTTCAGGGTTTCTCTCTCAAGTGAGAAGGACACAGGGCGAACACAGTCAGAGTTTCTCTCTCATCTGGAAAGGCACAGGGTGAACACAGTCAGGGTTCCTCTGTTATCTGGAAGGGCACATGGCAAACATGGTGTCACCTGCTAGCTTCTTCTTCTGGCTTCCTGTTTCATGAAGCTCCCCTGGAGACTTTTTCCTTCTTCATCTCCAAAGTTTGCTGGCTGGTGGACTCTGCTTCTTGTGGCTGTGTTGTTCTGCTCTGCTCTCTCTGAGTCTCTCATTCTCTAAAATGTTTCCTTTTTTATAGGACTTCAGAAACTAACCAAGACCCACTCAAATGGGTGGAGACACACCTCTACCTAATCCAGTTTAACAATCCTCTTGATTAAATCATACCTCCAGGGAGATGATCTAATTACAGTCTCAAGCATACAGTACTGAATAGGGATTAGAAGGACTGCTGCCTTTACAAAATGGGATGAGGATTAAAACATGGCTTTTCTAGGGCACATACATCATTTCAAACCAGCACAGTCTCAGAGTAGGTGAAGTTCTAAAATACAGACAATGTTTTCCTTACCCCTGTATTGTGATTTACCTTAGTCCCAACCTGGTCAGCTTTATTCTTATCTCTAATTGAAGCCTGATCTCTTTTTCAGTTTCTTTAACAGTTGTTGTATGTGGCAATGCTGACCTTCAGAACTGCAAAACTCCTACTCTGAATCTCCTATTCTGAGTGTCACAACACATACCCAAAGTTCCAAGGAAATACCAGGTTACACATAAATAGCACAGCTTCTCAAAATCTAGAAATAACAATTACAGCTCCAGATTAAATGTGACTGCTATAGGAGCTTATAGTCTAGGCCCCAATTTTCTTATAAGTATTTTCTAAATGAGACCATACAATATTTGATCATATGTACGCACCACAGTTCACCATTCCACTTCTCAGGTATCCTTCAGCCACCTTCATCCATTGGGCATCACAGTCCAAAGTCAATAGTTCATGTCTCACATTATCCTCACTTAGTGGTAAAACCATGAACACTCTCAATTTTATACAATTTTCATTACACCCAAGAGAAAAATAACCAGTAAGCACATCCTCACTGTGCTGGTTTGAAAGGATGTATGTACCCTAGAAAAGCCATGTTTTAGTCAAAATCCCATTTCATAGAGGCAGAATAATCCATGTTCAATACTGTATGTAATTAGATCATCTCCCCGGAGAAGTAACCTAATCAAAAGTGGTTGTTAAACTGGATTAGGGGAGACGTGTCTCCACCCATCTGAGTGGGTCTTGATGAGTTTCTGAAGTCCTATAAAAGAGGAAACATTTTGGAGAATTAAAAATTCAGAGAGAGCAGAGCAGAACAACATAGTCACAAGAAGCAGAGTCCACGAGCCAGCAACCTTTGGAGATGAAGAAGGAAAATGCCTCCCAGGGAGCTTCATGAAACAGGAAGCCAGAAGAAGAAGCTAGCAGATGATGCCGTGTTCACCATGTGCCCTTCCATATAAGAGAGGAACCCTGACTGTGTTCACCATGTGCCTTTCCAGATGAGAGAGAAACTTTGACTGTGTTTGCCATGTGCCTTCTCACTTGAGAGAGAAACCCTGAACTTCATTGGCCTTCTTGAACCAAGGTGTCTTTCCCTGGATGCCTTAGATTGGACATTTCTATAGACTTGTTGTAATTGGGATATTTTCTCAGCCTTAGAACTGTAAACTAGCAACTCATTAAATTCCCCTTTTTAAAAGCCATTCCGTTTCTGGTATATTGCATTCTGGCAGCTAGCAAACTAGAACACTCACCAAATAGAAAATCCAACCTCCCCTTACCTCTTGACCCCACCCCCCACCTTATTTACCACCGGTATTGCTGTGGCACTGTTGATGTCTTTCTGTTAGACATAGCCCATAGCATGCAATAGTAGTTTTTCCCCTATACCCTGATATTATAAACTCTTTGTAGAAAATTCATAACTTTGAAGTATTTCATACAAGAACTTATTTATATTTGTAGTATTAATTGGTGGGATACTTGGCTGGGATGAAAAAAGAGGGAGACATTCTTTTCAGAAACTGGGCATCCCACTTAGTTTCAGGGAACATACTTGTAGAGCAGCTAGTCCAGAAGCGGCTAGAAGGTTCAGGGCAGGGGAAAGTTTGAATTAATTCACTTACGTATGTGTGTGGTTATTTGGAAAGTATAGTTTTAACAGATCTGATATGATACATGGGCAAACTAAGCAAATAAAAAACAGCAGTTAACTGAGTTCAGGAAAATCAAGAGTATTCAAGAAAGGTTAGGCAATCTTAATATGATATTTGTTCCAGTAATGACATTAATAATAACATAAATATTGAGTATTGATTCAACCAAAAATTATCATCTAGGAATGAGCCTAGATCCTAATCTACTTTAACAGGAACTCAATTTATATTGTCTAAAAATCAATAATGTGGAAAGTAGCAGTAGGCATCATATATAATTATAAAAGATTTGGGGAGGAGGGGCAGGCTCCCCTTTTGTTTCTGTCCCGTCCCACCTCACCTCCTTGGAGTCGCAGCAGCTGAGGCAGCAGGACAAACTGCAGCTGCCCCCAGCCCAGCCCCAGCCCCAGCCCCAGCCCATCTACACTGCTAAGGTACCCAGGAACAAGTCAGTTTAGCTGAAGGGGTGTGAGAGACCTGCATGGTTGTCAACCAAACCTGTTCCTCCAAAAGAGGTAACAAATTTTAAGCTGGAAAGTCATTGTAATAATTGCTTAGAAAAAATTACAACTACCTGGCTTTTTAGGTTTTCAGTACGTAAATTAAGAATTGTGTAGAGGTTCATAATGTTTGTTTATGGATTTTTTAAAAAATATTTTTATTGATAAGTCTTCAAACACATACATTCCAAACATGGTGTACAATCAGTGGCTCACGATATCCTCACATAGTTGTGTATGCATCACCATGGTCATTTTTTAGAACATTTGCATCACTCCAGAAAAAGAAATAAAAAGAAAAAATTCATATATACCATACCTCTTACCCCTCCTCTCATTGACCACTGATATTTCCATCTACACAATTTATTTTACCCTTTGTCCCTCCCATTATTTATTTATTTTGATCCATATTTTTTTACTCATCTGTCCATACTCTGGATGAAAGGAGCAACAGATGCAAGTTTTTCACAATCCACAGTCACGTAAAAGGTATATCTTTATACAATTGTCTTTAAGAAACAAGGCTACTGTAATGCATCTCTACAGTTTCAGGTACTTCCCTCTAGCCACTCCAATACACCATGAACTAAAAAGAGGTATCTATATATCTAATGCATAAGAATAACCTCAGGATAACCTCTGGACTCTGTTTGGAATCTTTTAGCCACTGATACTTTATTTTGTTTCATTTCACTCTTCCCCCTTTTGGTCAAAAAGATTTTCTCAATCCCTTGATGCTGAGTTCCAGCTCATCATAGGATTTCTGTCCCACATTGCCATGAAGGTCCACACCCCTGGGAATCATGTCCCCCGTAGAGATGGGGAGGGCAGTGCGTTTGCTTGTCATGTTGTCTGAGAGAGAGAGGCCACATGTGAGCAACAAAAGAAGTTCTCTTGGGGGGTGATTCTTAGGCCTAATTTTTTTTTAAATTTTTTATTAATTAAAAAAAATTACAAGAGACACAAACATTCCCAACACATACACTCAGCAATTCACAATATCATCACATAGTTACATATTCATCATCATCATCATTTCTCAGAACATTTGCATCAATTCAGAAAAAGAAATAAAAAGAGAACAGAAAAATATACCAAACAGAAAAAAAAAAATTTTACAGGCCATATCCCTTACTGATCCCTTTCATTGATCACTGCTTAGGCCTAATTTTAAGTAGGCTTAGCCTGTCCTTTGGAGTAATAAGTTTCATAGGGGCAAACCACAAGATCGAGGGCTTGTTCTCCAAAAGGGGAAGTTGAATATTTCCTCCTTTCTCCCCAGGGCTCCAAGGGGACCTTGCAAATACTTCTTTATTCACTGCCCAAATTACTCTGGGTTATACTGGGGCATTACACTAACTGGACAAACCAACAAGATCTCATACCCTATTTTAGATTCTTTGTACTTACAGTATTCAATTAAACTGACCGTACAAGTTAAAATAGGAAATGCATTACCCAAAATATAAATTTTGCACCAAATAAGCATCTCTCCTTTGGTCTCACACAGAAGTTGAAGTTTTAAAATATGGACCATATCATCCTTTATCCTGTAATCTGATTTACCTTAGTTCTTTCTAGATCGGCTTCATTCATTGTATGAATAGATTTTTAAAACAACCAATAAAATCTCAATTTTGAAAGGAAAGTGAATTACAGAAAAAGCTTAGCAAGTTAAAAATGGGCACTACTAACAGATGGAGAATGATGGGTGAGGGATTTGTCATTTTGAATATTCATTGATTTTAAAAATATGTTAACAGTAAACATTTGTTAAATCTAATAAGGCAATTTATCGTATGGTTTTGTTCATAGAATTTGAATATGCATTGCTTGGTAAATGTATGTTAGTGGTGCCATCTACCAAGAAAGGTAACATAGAAAGAGAAGCAGATGGGGAAAAAGACAGAGAATTCTGCTTTGTCTTTGAGGTAATTAAGATGACCACATAAAATGTTCAGTAGCACATGGATACAAATGTCTGAGTAGATGCAGAAAACAAGTTTAGGGTGATAACTGAGATTTCAATCCCATCAACAAATACATTGATGTGTGCTATGTAATTGTTATTTCTAACTCTAGGCGGCTGAGGAATGGTATGGGGTAGTGGATAGAGAGATGGAAGAGGGGGAAGGAAGAAGAGAGAGACGGAAATTGAGAAGGAAGGAGAAGGTAGATTAGAGGAAAGGCAAAGGAGGAGGATAATTAAAGAGATGTAAAGATAAACATGGCAGTCATTCCCAGGCAAGAGGGAGAAGAAATTCTGGTAGTAGAGAATGGGAGAGTAGTTTTAATGTATATCACTTTGCTGTATTTATATTGTAAACTCTTTAGCCAATAAACTCTTCTCTCTTATATCCCCTGTCATAATTAGTATCTGTTTGTTTTAAATACTTGTGTTTTATTTAAGAAGGAAGAGAAAGATGGCAGAAAGATAAAGCCTGAGTACATTATAAAATATAATTTAACCACACACTAGATAGTATTAATGTCTAAATAGGTATATACCTAAACAAAATTATAATAGGTTGAGTGGTTTATAGTTCTGGGATAGGGAAGGCCCTCTTAAGTAAGATAAAACCAAAAATTTATGATGAAAGTTGACATTTGACTACATAAAGGCCTTAAAGCCATAAACAAAGTTGAAACAGTGATATAACAGAAGTAAAACCTGTATACTGAAAACAATAAAACCTCTTACTTTCCTGGAGTAGAACACTCAGTGTTGTTTTGCTTTGTTTTTTTATTGTGAAAAATAACATATATATAAAAAAGCAGTAAATTTCAAAGCACAATTAATTGTAGAACAGATTTCAGAGTTTGGTAAAAGATTTCCACAATTTTAGGTTTTTCCTTTTAGCTGCTCCAAGACACTGGAGACTAAAATTAATATCAATATAGAGCAGCTAGAAGGAAAAAATTGAAATAGTGAAATGGTAAACGATAACAAACTGAAATCTTTTCTGTATCTGCTTATTGAAGTGTTCTTTGAGAATCATTGCTCATTTTTTCTTTTGTACACACGTTATATTTAACAATAAAAAACGTTTAAAGAAATAAGAAATAAATAGAAAAAGAAAAGAAATATCAGTGTAATGATTCAGCAGTCATACTCAGTTGATAAACCTTACCTTTTCTGTATAACTACACCATCACCTTTGATCTTTCTCCCACTCTTGATTTCCATTCTAACTTTTTCATGTTGGAAGGGGCTGCCAGTATTATGGGATTGAGGGGTGGAGCTAGCTGATGTTCTGGAAAGGCCAGGCCCTCTGCATTTCGGGATTTATCTGGCCCAGGTCCCCATCTGTAGGTTGTAGTTTTCTGGAATGTTACTCTAGTGCTCGGACCTTAGTAGATGCTTATATGAGTGCCCTAGGTATCCTCTAGGTAGCAATGGTTTCAGTTGTCTTTTGGCAAGCTACACATTCATAGCAACTTTATTCTTAATAGCCAATGGATACTAACCAAATGGATAAAAAAAAAAAAGTAGGATATCCATATGATGGAATTCTATTCAACAGCAAACAGAAATGAACTACTAATATGGGCAATGGATGAATCTCAAAAACATGCTGAGCAAAATAAACCAAGACTGAAAAAAGGGCATGTATTGTATGATTGCATTTATATGGAACTATAGGGAAGTTTTATTCTAAGTCCCTAGCTTGACTTTTCTGTGAATCTCTAAACAAAAGTTTAGTTTGATCTGTTTTTGAAATTCATGTAACATCATTGTATTGGTACAGTTCTTTATTATATATTAAGTGCCTTCTTGTATATCATCTAGTTTAGTACTTATTTCAGACCTGTGACATTGGCAATGTAGTGTTCCATTTTATAGCTGAGAAAACTGAGGATAATAGAGCTTATTGCTTGCTCATGTTTGACATTTCTAAAAATTAATGAAGTACTAGAACTGCCACAAATCTTTCATTTCAGTCTAAATTATAAACTTCTGAGTTAAAGTTTTTCAGATTAAAAATTAAGAAGAGATTAACTGGCTAATGGTGCACCCTATTGTCTTGTTTTTCAGATAATTTTCAGAGATAATACGTTTTTTTTTTTTTTTTGGAAGTTGACCTAAAATTCAACTTAAAGTTGTGGGAAGATTATTTGAACCTGACTTTAAATTTTTAGCAGCAAAATTGTTCACACAGGTAAAAAGCTTATATCTGTAGAAGGAGGGGAAACTGATGTTAGTAAATATTGTGGCTGGAGAAACCTCTTCAGAGAATACTACTACACTTTTTTCCTCCTGTTGTTCTCATTTATAAATCAAGAAACTGGGCTTTTAATTCAGGGAAGTTCTGCCAGTCACTAGCAAAGTAGCAAGCTATTTGGCCACAGCTTAATTAAATTTAAAAATTTAAGTCCAATGATGTTATCTTTATGGTCCCTTCCATTTCTAAAATCCAGTGAATCTGTGAGTCTGTGAAATACCTTCTTGTGCTGTAGACCAGCCTGACCCCTTATTTATCTGTGGAATGTGCTGAGCTGTGTATAAAAGCCAAGTTTTGATGTTGATGTTGTTGCAAAGTGATACTCCTTTTATTTATTAAAATTAAAAATATAATGTTTTCTAAAATGGACTTGTTTTGACTATGTACACTTTTGGAAAAATTCTAAAAAAGGAAGTTGGTTTAAAACAGGAGGAAGAATGGAAATGTATTGATGTCACTTCTAAGAAACATTTTAAGATTTATACCTTTACTTAACAAATAAAAAAGTGAGTAGCAAACACCCCCTTGGTTTGAAAATACATTTCAACAGAACTGTCATCTACATAGGAATACATAAGAAAAGTTCTATATCCTGCTTGCCCCCAGAATAGAGGTATAAATTATATTACTTTAGACATTCTTCAACTAAACATTAAGAAAGAGGAAGTATTGTGTATGCCATTCTCAGATTAGTACTTAGGAGTGCGGGAAATGTTAATTTTAAAATTCATAAAATAAATTGCTTTACTCTAAATGGGAAGGAAATTTGGATAGAGGTGATAAAAATATTTAATGATTATAAATTAGGGAGCCATTTGCATTTAATCAGTTAAAAAGAGAAAAAAAGGAAATACGGTACCTTCCAATGCGAAGTTAACATTTGAAAGTGATTTCTGGCAAACATATTTATAAATGTAATGAAATTGCCTAGCTTCATATGTAAATGAGAAAATATATTGATTACTAAACTGAACAGTAGATTTGGAAAAAAAAGTACACTGTTCAGATACAATAGATATGAAAACATTAGAATGAGCTCCCTACAGTTTCAGAAACATTTATTTTCACAGAGTCAGTTTACAGAGATTTCATCTCACATTAATTTCTTAATAGCTCAGGTCTTTGATCCAGAATGTAGGTAAGCTGGTTAAATAGCACCAAATGAAGTAATGTTCATGATATTGTGAATTTAACCCTTTACTCTCATAATCTTTCTAAGAAGGTTAAATGGAGGAAGCAAGCAAAACATACTGTGCTTTTGGACAAAACCAGTTGTCAGACTACCACTTCCTTGGTTTGGAGTTTGTATTAGATAAGAAATGTTCATCCTGAGTGCTTGAAAATAAACATTCTAGGTTCTGAATTGAAACCATGGCAAGGATGTAAATTGCTACCTTCTAATTTTCCTCCTTTAAAATATGCTTAAACAGTAGCACTGTTTTCCTATAGTATGTTCTTAGGGGTGACTGGAACCAGGGATTCATGTCCTGTGGCCTTTCCTTTCTCCTCTCTTCTGTCTCTGCCTGTCAGCATTAGTATCTCAGCGCCGTATTCTTCATGAAGTGTGGAGCATGGTCAACTAAGGCCTGCCTTGAGGAAAGAAAAAGCTGTGCAGTCAAGAAGAAAAGATAGGCTTCATTCTTCTTCCACTTCCAGATAGGAAATTGCCTGAAAAGGATTCCGATTAGCTCAGCTTGGTTGGCCAGCCAGGGTGGGATATGAAATTGATGGACACATGTTCATTCCAGCATTGGTGATGGTGATGGAATAGAGCTGTAAGGGCCTGCTCGTATTAATAGCCTTATTTAACTCCCTTCCGTCTTTCACGTACAATTCTAATTTTGATGAATAATGAGATAACTCTGTTTATAGCTTTTGATGCGCTGTAGCTGCTTGATTATCTTCTTAGAGTTAATTGCTATGTCAGTTACTATCAAAAAGGGTCTTGAGTGATGAAACCTATATGAAAATGATGATTGATCTCTTGGAATTAGAGACTTTTGTATGGCAATTACTGTTCTAATTAGTGATTTTTAAAAAATCAACATAATTAAACTAATTCATAAAATACGAATGCCTCACGAAGGCACAGCAGGTTTCTGTCTGCTCTTACTGCTATACACCTAGCACCTGACACTGAAGGAGATCAAAAATATTTGTTGAGTGTGTATCAGTTTATAAAAATCTTGATTTTTCAGTAATCACTTTTTAAGGCAATACTTCTAATTTTATCACAGATTTAAGAAATAAAAACCTCAAGGATAAATAAAGTAACTTTTTCCTTTTTTTTTTTTTTTTATAGACTACCATTTGTAGGCCCTGGGTCGAGACGACAGTTTTTGTGCGGTGCGTTCCTGGTGGCTAAGAAGCAAGCCTCTGTAGGACCGAAGCAAAGAAAGGAAGCAGTCGGACTTTTTCTTTATTAAATTGGCTGCATAAGTTACTTGACTTTCAGGAACAAAAACATAGTAAAATAAAATTATCATTTGGCATCGTTGGACATACATCATATCAAGGAGCGTGCTTTGGGGAGCTTCCAGAGTTGAGATTTGGAACCTTCATTGGTGCTCATTTATACCTTGAACTATAAGCATGAGTGAATTCTGGCTGTGTTTCAACTGCTGTATTGCAGAACAGCCTCAGCCCGTAAGTATGCAGTAAAGTGTGTATACACAGGGTGGGGAGCTTATTGTATGTACTACTGCTTCTCAAACTGAGAATCAGGACTCTAGGAGTAATTTCAGGGCAGTTCCTAGAAGTGTCATGGGGAATAGTCAGTGGAACTCTGAACATGTTTTTTTTTTAAAAAAAAAATAAAACATAAAACTTTTTTTTTTTAAATGAATAATTGTGTCTAGAACTGTGCTAGACCATTGTATAAGACTAAGTTTGTGTTTTTCAATCCCAAGTAGACAGCTTTTGGAAAGACAGCAAGAGACAAAGGAGAAAACCTACACTAAAATAGCTGAGTTAGTCTGAATGTCAGTGAGATAGAAAATGCGGCACCCAAATTGTTTTCACATCCTTTTCAGCTTTTATCTTGTTTTCTCGGAGTAATGCTCTGAGGAGAATACCATTATCCATACTTTCGGTTTCAAACAGGTCCAGGTTTTCACCCAAAGTCATATGGATTATAATGGTATTGGCTGACCGTCATCTTCTTGGGACATGCCCCATTTTTTGTGCTAATCTGTGCACATATTTTTACCAAAACACTGCATTCCAACCCCCAAATGTAGCAAATTTCTACTGATCTTTAAAGATGCCTAGATCAAATGTAACCTCTATAAAATCTTCCCCAGCTTTCCCCTGACTTAGATAATACCTTATCTGTATTTCCACAGCTCTTAATTCCTTTTTCTACTATAGCCTCGAACTCTCTAAATAGTAAATAACTTATTTATTCCACCATATTTTGAATTCTTTACGGTTTGTGGGCATATTTATCCTTACATCTTCATTATGAAATGTAATATCTTGGAGAATGTAGGTATTCATATTGGCTGGTTGAATAAATAAGGGAATCTATTTGGTTTTGATTATATTTGTAGCAACATAAAAAAGTGAAGATTAAATTTTAGAATGCAGTTGTACCCATAATACATGACTGATTTTTTTTAGTTTAAAAATTCGCATGGTATAGACAAAAGAGAATAAAATAAATGAAAGTCACCCTTTTGCCCCTCCCCCAGTCTCCCTGATCCCTAGGTGAAATCACTTTCAGAATTTGGTATTATCGTTCTAGATGTCTCTCAGGGAATAGATATGTACATATTTATATAGTTTGATTATTTTTATGTTAATTTTCTTTATACTGTCCATATGTTCTGTTAGTTGAACTTAACAGTTGCCTCAGATTACTTCATATTTAAATATAAATATATTTGCATCATTATTTATAAAGTTTTCCTGATATTCATGATATAAAGATACCATAAAATTTTAAATTTTTCTACTGATGATCATTATACATATTGTATATATATGGTATATATGTATACACACACACACACACACACATGCATTATTGTTAAATTTGCACTCACCCAATTGTTGGTGAGGTTATCTTTCCTCTTCATAGAATTGCTTATTAACACTGTTTACAATTTTTAAAAATTTTTAAAAATTTGTTTATTAATTAAAAAAAATTAAACGAACTAAAACATTAACGTGATCATTCCGCTCTACATATATAATCAGTAATTCACAATATCATCACTCAGTTGCATATTCATCATTTCTTAGAACATTTACATCAACTCAGAAAAAGAAATAAAAACACAACAGAAAAAGAAATAAAACGAAACCAGAAACAAAAAATTATACATACCATACCCCTTACCCCTTGCTTTCATTAATCACTAGCATTTCAAACTAAGTTTATTTTAACATTTGTTCCCATTATTTATTTTTATTCCATATGTTCTACTCATCTGTTGACAAGGTAGATAAAAGGAGCATCAGACACAAGGTTTTCACAATCACACAGTCACGTTGTGAAAGCTATTTCATTATTCAGTCATCATCAAGAAACATGGCTACTGGAACACAGCTCTACATTTTCAGGCAGTTCCCTCCAGCCTCCCCACTATATCTTGAATAACAAGGTGATATCTACTTAATGTGTAAGGGTAACCTCCAGGATAACCTCTCGACTCTGTTTGGAATCTTCTCAGCCATTGACACTTTGTCTCATTTCACTCTTCCCCCTTTGGTCGAGAAGGTTTTCTCAATTCCTTGATGCTGAATCTCAGCTCATTCTAGGGTTTTTCTCAATCCCTTGATGCTGAGTCTCAGCTCATTCCAGGATCTCTGTCCCACGTTGCCAGGAAGGTCCACAAACCTGGGAGTCATGTCCCACGCAGAGAGGGGGAGGGTGGTGAGACTGCTCATCATGTTGGCTGGAGAGAGAGGCCACATCTGAGCAACAAAAGAGGTTCTCTTGGGGGTGACTCTTAGGCCTAAATTTTAAGTAGACCTGACCTATCCCCTGTGGGGTTAAGTTTCATATGAATAACCCCCAAGACTGGGGGCTCAGCCTATAGCTTTGGTTGTCCACACTGCTTGTGAGAATATCAAGAATTCAACTTGGGGAAGTTGAATATCTCCCCATTTTCACCATTCCCCGAAGGGGATTTTGCAAATACTTTTCCACTCACTGATCGAATCACTCTGGGATTCATTGGGGCATCACTCTGGACAAACCAACAAAATCTCATGTCCTACCCAAGAGTTCAAGTACTTATGGTGTTCAATCAAGCTATCTATATAACTTATGTTAGGAGATGCACTAGTCAAAATATAAATTTTGTTCCAAATAAACATTTTTTGCTTTAGTCTCATACATATGTTGAAATTTTAAAATATTAATTACCATCTATTTTCAGCACCCTGCAGTAATGACATTCCTTTGTTCTTCATGCATAAACATTTTTAAAATTTGTACATTTAGTCACTATTATTATACATTCTAGGAGATTATAACATCTCAATCTTTATCGTCTTTCTTTCTGATTTCATTTATGCCCCCAGCCTTCCTCCCTCTATCATTCTCACATGCAGCTTCATTCAGTTGTTTTAACATAATTGTATTACA
Source organism: Myrmecophaga tridactyla (assembly GCA_004026745.1). NCBI lineage: Eukaryota > Metazoa > Chordata > Mammalia > Pilosa > Myrmecophagidae > Myrmecophaga > Myrmecophaga tridactyla. The sequence goes on from PVIY010007008.1 coordinate 39,448, forward strand.
GTTAGGTAGTATTGTGCTGTCCATTCTGAGTTTTTATATTCAGTCCTGTTGCACAATCTGTATCCCATCAGCTCCAACTACCCAATATCTTACCCTATTTCTATTTCCTGATGGTCTCTGTTACCAACGAAATATTCCAAATTTTGTTTACAATTTTTAATTGGATTGTTTGACTTTAACTTTTTTGTACCTCTGAATATATATTGTGGCTAACAATTTTTTGTTATAGGTATTTCAGTATATCAGCTGATTTTTTAACTTTGTGGATTCTTTCACCATATACAGTTTTCCTTAGGGAGACCTTTACCACCATGTATTTTAAAGACTGACTACTCTATTTTTATACCCTACTTTTATAATTTTGTTTTTTACATTTAGCTCTTTGATCCATGTGGCAAGGAAGATTGATTAATTTGTGTAGTGTGAGGTAAGGGTCTATTTTTTCATGCTAATCACCTATTTAAAGATAGTTCATTAAATACTAAATTTCTTCTTTAGTGATTTGAAATGTCATCTTTATTATATATTACATTTCCTGCTATTTAAGAATCTGTTTCTGAAAGCTGTTCCTTTGGTACAGGTGCTTACACCTATGCCACTATAATACAGTTTTTATTGCTGCAGTTATATGGTGTGTTTTGCTGTCTCTTAGGGGAAATCTCTTTCATAACTCTTCTTTCTTCAGCTGTATTGGTAATGTCTAAGTTTTAAATCTGGATTGTGGTTCCTTACTATGTTGTTCTTTTCCTTTGTATGAGATATTTCATAATGTGTTTTTTTAATCCCATAGTAGTTTATTTTGGAATTGTATTGAGTTTAGGTGAGTATTGACATCTTCACAATTTTTGAGTAATACCACTGAGAAGCATGTCATATGTCTTCATGTATATAGATCTTTTCATATTCTTTCAGTAAAGTTTTAAAATTTCATCATATAAGTTTTGCATATTTCTTATTAGATTCATTCTAGATATTTTATGGGTTATATTACAATTCTGAATGAATTTCTATTACGTTTCCTAATTGATTACTGCTAGTATATAGGAAACTATTAATTTTTATAAATTTTATAAATTAAATTTGTAGCCAGACAAATGTTACTGAACATTTTGATTAGTTTAACAGTTACTTAGTTGAAGCACTTATATGTTCTAAATATTTCCCAATAGTGGCAATGTTTTAGTCTCTTTCTGATTTTAAAACTTTTATCCTTTCGGTGTCTTCCTGCATTGGCTGAGACCTCCAGTGTAATGTTCAATAGCACCTGTGCTGATTGAACATCCTGGTTTATTCTGTCTTTGATGCAAAAGGCTTTAATTTATATAAGCAAAAAATGGTGGTGTATGCAGGTGTTTGGGTGCAAATACTGCATAAACATTTCAGTGATTAGATAATTTATAATGAGGATATTACTAAGGATTACATTTTCAGCAGTATTTGAAAAGATTATAGAATACTTGAGTTATAATGCCATGTTTTTTAAAGACTTATTTATTTATTGCCAGTATTCACAGTTTATAGAATGGAGTAAATCCTATTCAGTTATGCGGTATAGGTATACCCTCGCCAAAAGCTAAAATAGACAAAGATTAAGAATTTAAATAACGGAGCATAAGACCTTGGAGTTAGTTACAAATATGAAACACCAAAAATAACAGTTTCACCTACAAAAGAATTTGTAATTTGAGGTCTTTACATACAACATTTAACATATCATTATTGTATTAATGTTTAATACATATTTGAGTGAAATATTCCACAGAAAATACATGGGTATATGATTTTTTAACCTTTTGACTTGCTGAGAAAAACTGCACACAATTCATCAGGGCTGCATGGTAATTGTAGTAGAAAAATAACTTGCTTGTTGACATCAAAACACATTTAAAGGATTCAGTAATAATTTTAGATATCCTTATATTCTGTGAAAACATATCCTTGCAGTTTTAGTTTTATTAGACACTATCAAGACTGCCTTATTTGAAAGCTGCTTGGTCATCCCTAAAATTTTCTTTTCTTTTCTGAAAGTATTTACTGAACTAGAGTTCTGCATGCCAACTCTCCCACTCATTGTTTACCACCCCCTGCTCTTGCACATTCCATGTGTGAAAAAGGAGCAACCCAATATTGGGAACAAAATGTGCATTTTTCTGAGCAGGCATAAGAATCATAATTTTCTTCCTACTCCTGCATTTTAGCACAGTGCAGTACATGGTATAATGGGAGCCCTGGTCAGTACAGTACATGGTATAATGGGAGCCCTGGTCAGTATAGTACATAGTATAAGGGGAGCCATGGTAATCTTAAAGTTCTAAATTGACTGTAGTATAAATACTATAATTGCTGCACGTAGATAGAGCCAAGGTTGTAGATTTAAAAGTAGATGATTTCTGCTTTGCAACTTTAATATTTAAGAAAGATTTGTTAACTGTTTGCACAAATGTAGTGAGTTCTTTACCTACTTATTCTGGTGAACTTGTAAGTTATCAGTAAAAACAATGAACATTGATTTACAGAAAGAAAACGCTTTTCTGTTCAGATTTCCTGCCTTCCTTATTTTGTTTCCCACATGCCATTCGTTTGCTGTAATACTGTTTCTCTCCAAATGCCTTGTTTTAATTAGACATATTCACACATAGTCACCATAATTTTGGTGCATGTAACAACGCTGGTATTTCTACAGTGAACCAGAGACTATGAAATCACATTGAGCAAAACAGACATTCAGTATTCATCTAAGCTGCTAGTTGACTTGCTAAGAAAAACTACACAAAATTTTCATGCTTTTTGAGCCTCATGGCTCTCACATTAGTGGAGGAGATATTTAATGAACGAATAAGTATATGATATGTGAGTTGATAATAAGTGCTATATACGAAAAGAAAGCAGTATAAGAAGATAAAGGATGATGTGGGACAGATGGTATTAATTTAAATACTGTATTTAGGGGAGACCTCCCGATGAAGTGCTAATTAAGTCAGGAAATAAGGGAATACACCACACAGGTTTCTAGGGAAGAACATTTTTGTCAGCAGGAATCCGTAACCAGCAGGCGTCATTGTCAATCTAATAAATATTAGTAAAGCTAGACGTTCTGGTATTTTCCTCCCACATTCCGCAGATTATTTTGAGCATCCCTGAGGTGAGCATCTCCTACATTGCAGACTACAGAATGAGTCAGATCATGGAGGTTTGTGGTTCAGATACAGAATTAATATTCTCTTTATTATAATGAAAAGTTAATTACCACTAAAAGGAAATGAAAAGAAACTCAGAAAAAAATTTTGATGAACAGGAAGAAACTGTGGTCAAATAATCAAAGTATATATATGTGTCTTTATATATTTTTATCTACATTATTGTAGAAGAATATTTTATGTAAGTTGTGACTAAAGATTATAGTTGTATTATTATATAAATATATATAATAAATACACACGTATATATATGTATGCATCCATTGCAAAATACTTTGTCCTTATGTTCATGAAGAAAATGTTTCTTATCTAGGAGGTCATGTTAAGTGGAGTCAGTTTGAACTATTAACTAGCAGCTTAGGTGAATACTGAAACATTTCTTAAAAGATCTATTGTTTGCAACATATCTGCATCTGTGATTGTTATGTTTAGTTAGAAAACAGTCTTGAATGACAGGTTCTGCTATCTGAGTAAATGGTGTGAAAGTTTGCATCTTTTCATAAAGTAGTAAATTCTTAAAATGGCTAAAATAAAGGCGCTTCTAAAACACCAATAGCCTGAAGCTAGCGTGAAGTTTTGTTTTGTTTTGTTTTTACAAACTCACAGGCTTTATAAAATCTAAAGGTGCAAGAATGAAACAGATTAAGCCTTTATTTGTCTAGAGTTAGTGCAGACTGGGTTCTGCTTCTCATTGGCCTTGGTGTGTGTACAAATAGGAAAATGTAATAATGTTAAGGAACTCAAAATTTTTTATTTTTAAAATCAGTAAGACAAAATCCAGGTAATAAACTATACATTATTGTAGAAGAATGATATCTTTATACAAAGTTGTGACTAAAGATTATAGCTGTATTTATTATATAATGTATTGAACATTTTTGAAAGAATTTGTTCATCTGTGGTGAAATTAAGGTAAACATTCTTTCTCATCCTTCTATTTTACACCTATTGATAATATTAGAGATCAGTTTTATTAGCAACTCTCACATGTAAGACAAATTCCAGATCAGACCTCATTATAATCCTTTTAAGTACTGAGCACTCTAAAGTTTGGTTTGGTCTCTCATCACCTTTGTACAGAGTAAAAATGCCTCTGATTTTTAGAGAAAATATTTCTGAAGCTTCGGTCTATCTACTTTCGTATATTGAGTTTTCTTTAAATTGCTTAAAAAACTGTCTCGTACTTAGTCTTCTCTATTTTAACAGATGGGACATCATTTGTTTTGTTTTTATTTGTGATTTTTTTTTGTTTTCATTTGCAAAATGAAAATAATTTTCATACTACCAAAAATTTTTAGCTCTTAAAGGCATCTAAGCAAGCATCAGGTGTGTGTATGTTTATGCATGCATGCAGATTTGAAAACTGTACTAAGTTAACTAAGTTGTTTAAGACTAGTGAGTTAGTTAATGGAAGAATTTCTGCATTTTAAGACCAGTTTTCTTTCTAGTATGTGTTTCAGTAAATTTTCCCAAGTCGAAATGAATACCTCCATTGGCTATGAAGTTGGATTTTGAGACTCTGGAAGTATACATGACTAGTTTTGATAAATTACCGTGAAGCCAGCAGTGTTTCAACATTGTAAAAAGCTCTTTTTGCCATCATTTTTGTAGGCCTTCTTAGTTCAAGTACTGGTTTACATGCCTATCATTCTGTTCTAATTACCTCCTGGTTTTTTTTCTCTGTGGCTATTTTGGTTAGTTTTGGTTTGATTTTGGTTTCATTTTATTTATTCTTGTGTACTTGGGTAGCTATTTGGCATGTCTTCTCTAGGATCTTAACATACAAAGATACTTCTGCATGTTTCTGTTACATACATACGCATATATTCAGAGGCCATAAAGATACTGGAAACAGTGTTAGCTGTGTGTTACTTCTGCATGTAAGATAAGTGAGCAGTTTCCTCTACATTAAACAAAGAAAAGTGATGACTAGATGCTATTTTCTCTCCTAGTGAGAGAACAGATGAAATTAGTTAGAAACATAAGACACATGTGTTTTCAGCATTGCTTAGCTGTGGGAAATTGAACTAATTTTTAGAAGCCCCAGAGTAAGTGTAGTTATGGAAAACCAAACAAATTTTCCCTTTTTGTTTCCTCCATATGAAATCTGGTTCTCTGTGGGCTGTAGAGTTGTGCAGATACAGGTTTGAATACCAATGTCAGTACTTACTCTTTGAGCTTGAGCAGATTTAATTAACCTGTAAATGGAATAGTAAAACCTATCTTTTTTTTTGTTTTAATTTCTATTGATAAAACCTAACAGCATACTACCATGAACTTTCTTAACACATGAACATTCCATACTTGGTGTGCAAATCAATGGCTCGCAATAAAGTTGTATATTCATTACCATAATCATTTCTTAGAACATTTGCATCACTCTGGAAAAAGAAATAAAAGGAAAAAAGAAGAAAGTCATACATACCATACACCTTACACCTCCCTCTCATGGACCACTAATAGTAACACCTTTATTTATTTTTATTGTTATTATTTGGTGCCCTTTGGGAACCCTGTTTTCATAGTGAGTCGATTACAAAAGGGCTTTGAGAATCTACAGATAATTTGCATCCTGAATTTATAAGTCTAATATATTCAGAAGTGACACTTATTTTTATAGGATTCACTATAATAGATAATAGATTGAAGTATATTAAATATTAAATAAGATAGTTTTTGTAATATAAAGTATGTACTCTTCTTATGTATGTTGAGTTGATACATTGTAATAGCCTCTCATTTTAAATTATTTTTTTATGTTATTATCTCCATTGGTTATTTCTAAACAAATCCTGTTTGAACTAAGCAAGACCTCAAAGCTTGAAGAGTTGATTTCTTATTAAAAGTATTTTATTTTGGTTTAGATTGTAAATATCCAGTTGTCTAACATAAGAGATGGTTTGAGGCTGAATGTATATGCTTATCTCGCTTCCCTCCTGAAACCCCACTTTAAATGGCAATAAAAGGAATTTTTCAATAAAAATATAAGAAAGATAAAACTCATAAGGAAAAGAGAATGGAGAAAAGAGTTAACAGTGGGTGATAGATAATAAAAAGCAGTTGGATGATGGCGTAGCCTTTGGCTTAGCTGAATGCAAGCACAAGCTAATTGCCTGTAGAGGGATTTTAGTGGCCTTTGCCTAGTTCACAAGGAAAGCTTTTATCTGGATATAATGAAATAATCCATTTCCAAACTCTTTCAACAGTAAGTACGAGTTTTTATTCTTGAATCCTGAAGAATAAAACTAGGTGTCACTGTAGGGCCATCATATTACTTTGTATTTTCTTGTGCAGTAGCCATTGGTCATTGACTGAAATTAGGTATACTGTGCATACACACATTCACACAGATATACAATAAGACATAAAGCATATAACACTCAAGTGGACTCCAGGGTAAAGGCTTTAATAAAAGCATTGAAAAATATATTAGCACTTAGAGTTTTTTTTTTTTGGGCAGGCACCAGGAATCGAACCCAGGTCTCTGGCATGGCAGGCCTGCCCTCGAGTGGCCTGCCCTAGAGTGTTCTTTAGACCTATTTTCTACCTCAGTTTTCATAACTTGGAATATGTGACCTAAACCCAATTCTAACTTTAAATAGTAGAAGGAGAAAAAGTGTTCCCTTCATGTTTCTCACTGAGAGTTGGAAACAGCTAGTTACTTCAGTTTTGTATTTAGTGATTTTGTCCTTGCAAAAGTCACTATAAACTTGCTTAGAGGTTCCTTTTAGAAACAGATTTTGAGGCCTTCTACAAACTTCTCTTCTGTCACCAGCTGTGAAAGAGAAAGAGGCTAGTTATCTACGAGACTGTAAAGGATAAGATACAGATGCACTGCATTTAGGATTGAGTGCTAAGTACATTACTAGCAATCCACCCATTTACTTATAAATTTTCCAGCAAGAAATATTTTGCCTTTGTGTGCTGTGATCTAGATAAGTCCTGCTTGTAACTCTATTGGTTGTTTTACTTTTTCTGTGCTAAACTAATAGTGTTCTTATCTTTTGTCCCGATGACTCCTTTTATAGACCTTTTCACTTGAGGGCCACTGCTGAAATAGCAGTGAGTTAGCCCAGCTCTGGGTGCCAGAGAAGTATAATTAGCATTTATTGTCCTCATAGTAGAAAGTCCAGCAAGTGGGCACACTGGAAAAGGTTTATCGGTTTCTGAAGTTTTGATCTAATAGGAAAATTTGGAATCCAAAGTAGGGTGTCCAGTTATTGAAGAGCAGATTTTTTTTTTTTTTTCAATCTCTGCAGTATCTAACCCCTTGTTTCTCTTCTGTTTGTCCCTTAACATATTTGTCAGGGATTTTTGGTCACAGTCTTAGGAACCAGACTCTCACAGCAGGTTTTATCAGTTCATGTTACCCTGAGAAGGCTGAATCTGGGTTCTTAAACATCTTTACCCAGTCCTAGGACGTTATTAAGATTCTTCTTTTTATCGATTTTTCTTTTCTTTGGCTTCTTACTTTCTGATTATAGAGGGACATTTTTTCCTTTCATAAGAAAAGAAACATAACTGCCCTCAGTTCCTGGTTCACAATCCCATTTTAATAACCCAAGGAAGAGAAGACTTCTCTCTGCTTTTGTCTTTCCCAGGAAAGGCTTCTGCCCCACATCGTGTCATATGCCCACACCTTTGGTCAGGGGGGCGGACTGTTGTGCTTTGCAGCCAATGCGAATCGTATGGTTGGGGTTGGGAAAAAGCGATTCCTCATGGAAATGAGGGAGACTGCTATTTCCAGAAGAAACAAAGTTCATAGGAAGCAATGGCATATGTCCGATATAAAGATTTGTTCTTAAACGTGCAGAACGACAGATATGGAATCTCAATTGGTCAGTTTGAATATCTGTTAAATACTTTGGTAAAAATGTTAAAGCTGCCTCATATATCTTAAGAGTAATAAATATTTGTTATTCAGCGTACATCTAGAATACCTTAAGTAAATGTTTAGGCCTTAAGAAAAGTTGAAACATATCAACAAATACCAGTAAAATAAATAAAAAATTAAGGGAATATGAACTGCGCAAACAACTCTTTTTATCTTTTAGTAAAGCGTAGTTTTGAATAGCAAACACTTGAATCTCCTTACCAAATACCAAAATAAATTCTGAGGCTATTTCACACTCCATTGGTTTTAAAAAAAAAGTCAAAGATTTAATGTTTGTAATACACCTTCACCAGGGTTCCAGTGAAGCCAGGGTCTGTAAGCCCATTGGTGCAATTATCTTTCAACTTTTGTGCCATATCAAATAAATTTGTTATGAAAGATAAGAATCAGTAGGTAGAGGCTTCCTATATTTTCTTATGCAGTTGATTTATATGGTTTTCTTCCCCAGAATCCTGAATGCTTAAAGGAGAATTACTGTGACTTATTTTGAGCACTATATCAGAACCCATCAAATACATGTTGATTAATTAATCTGAGATAAATTTCTCTAATGAATCATTTCTCTTTTTTTGGGGGGGGGGCAGTGCATGGTCTAGAAATCAAACCCGGGTCTCCTGCGTGAAAGGCATTTTGTTTTATATTTGTCATGAAAATAATGCCTTATTCTAAGATAACTCCTTTATTTTTAATGATTTAAAAAAAATTCTTCTTGCTTCATTCTAATATGTTTTACTTACTATAAATATTATAAAATTACCTTCAAAGTTGCTTCAGTTCAGAGCAAGAGAGTTCATGGACAGATGGGAGGTAGCAGATTCAGTAACTCAAGTCAACATTGTGAATAGGTACATATGACCTAGAAACCTCAGTAGACTCTTCCTGGTATGTGTAGGATTTATTAAGTCCTTATTGGTATAAAATCATGACTCAGCTTGAAATGTGATATAGAAAACTTGGTTGGGGCTTGAGTTAAGGAATGAAATGGTGAAAAGTTGATCATATGAGAGAATGAGGAAAAATTTCACTTTCTCCAGCCAATGACATAAAAATAGGCTCTTCTTTTTGATGAAGACTATTCTCTTAAGAAAAAGTAAACCACATTGTGCGGTGGCTTGGTTATTGTAGAGTTGTTTGTTGTTAATGAAAAAAACCATTCAACCTAATGGCTATCTGAGTAATTAAAACACACATAAATTATAAAACTTCATTTAGTAGATAGGGTAGGTAAACAAGTAGGGGTATAAGGTAGTTACTTAAGCAAGAGCAATCAGGCATCAAGTGAGAGTTTGCCAGAGGCCCTCAGATTTGAAGGGAGCATTAAACATCACATACTGCCAATCCAGGTATGTGTTAATATGTAAGTGATTGTAACTAGGCCTGACATGTAGTAAGCACTTTGCCCATTATTATTGTGACCTATTCACTTTTCAAACGTTGAGCTGTTAATCTTAAGAAAAATACTCCTAAACCGTCATCACTTGAAACCTTGTTTGACGGCAGATTTCCAGCCCTGCCCCATACCTGCTGGATATGAAACTCTGTGAGAGGAACCCAGCAATCCGTGTTTTAATAAACCTTCAGTCATTTAATGCTCACAGAAGTTTGAGAACCCCTACTTTAGAGGTTCCATCCAATATACGGAGACGAAAGTTAGAATGACCCAGCGGGGCACAACTTTACTGTGAAACAGAAAAAACCATTTTTTCTGCTTAATTTTTAAGTAGAAATAGACACTCTATTAGAATTGGCTTGATTTTTTGACATCTTCCACATATAATAGGTCCTTAAGAAATATTTGGTCATAATATTGGATAAGACAGCATTTTTTAGAGAACCAAGCTGACATTGTTTCTTTATAAACCCTTTATTCAGCGGATATTTGTCTTCTATGATGCGTCAGGCACAGTTCCCATCATAGAAGGATTCTTGGTGTTGTAGGAAAGTTGAATTGTAAGCAGATAAATTATAATACATATTTTTAGTGATTTAATTGACATATGAGCCATGTACACTGATGGCTCAGACCAGGGATTATCCAGCAGCTGGAACACAAAAGGTCACCTTGAGCAAGCTTTTAAAGAATGACTAGACATTTGCCAGATGGGAAGAGACTCTCCTGTATTTTACAGGTGGGGGCTGAGTTACACAACTCATCTGACTTTCTCTAGGCCACAGAGTTAAGACACTAGCATATCTTTCTCTTCCAACCTTTCATTTAGTTAGTACACTTTGCCAAAAATGACTGCTCTTTTATAGCCTGAAATTCCCACTTTTTTTTCCTGCCAAGATGACAGGTATTTTTATTCAATCTCTCCATTTCTAGAAGTAGCTCAGGCTGTGCCACCCTGTGCTATTACTTTAGGCCTCCTGCTACCCTACTGAACTCACCTTAATTTGTCCCTTGGTAGTATCTTGGCACATTTTAAGCATCCCAGAGAATAGTCTTAAAGGAAGTTTTAACTTTTAAGTGATTAATCACTTTTTTTCTAAAGTTATAATTGGTCAACATTCTCAGAATCTTAAGACATCAAGTGAAAGTTTAATCCTATTACTGTTGCTACAAAGAACATGTTTGAAAAATTAAACCTTGAAAACAGAGTGAAGGTGATATATATTTAGAATTTGTTGATTCGGAAAACTTGATGAATCAGTGCTTTGTTCTACAGGACCTTGTGTATTAAACATTTTTTTAATAAACTTTTTTTATTAGAGAAGTTTACATAAAAGTCATGCAGAAAGTACAGAGTTCCCATATATTCCCCCCTCACAGTTTTCCCTATTATTAACAGTTTTTTTTGCATTATTATAATTGATGAAACAATATTATGATTGTAGTGTTAACTGTAGTCCTTTGTTTACATTAGAGTTCACTGTGTTGTACATTTCTACAGTTTTAAAAAAAGTTTTTATTTTGAAAACATATATACAACCTTAAATTTCCCCTTTAGCCACCTTCTAATCTGCTATTCAGTGGTGTCAGTTACATTCACAATGTAATGCTTCCATTACCACCTTTGATTACGAAAACTCTTCTGTCATCCGAAACAGAAACTCTGTACTCATTAGGCATTAACCCCCCCAGCCCCTGTCCCTACCCCAGCCCCGGACAACCTGGATTCTACTTTCTGACTCCATGAATGTGCGTATTCTAAGTGCTTCATATCAGTGAAAGCATACAGTAGTTTTCCCTGTGTGTCTGGCTTATTTCACTCAACAAGATGTCTTCAGGGTTCACCCGTGTCGTTGCAGGTATCAGGACGTCATTCCTTTTTGCAGCTGAGTAACATCCCATTGTATATATGGACCATGTTTACCTGCTCATCAGTTCATGGACACTTGGGTTGCTTCCATCTTTTGGCAGTTGTGAATTATGAATTACATTGGCGTGCAAATATCTGTTCAAGTTCCTGCTTTCAGTTCCAGAAATGGGATTGCTGAGTCAGGTGGTAATTCTGTATTCAGCTAGCTGAGGAAATGCGAAACTGTTTTTCATGGTAGCTGCACAATTTTTTATTATCACCAGTGCACTAAGGCTCTTATTTCTCTGCATCTTTGCCAGCTCTTAGTTTTTGTTTTTGTTTTTTTAACATGGGCAGGCACCAGGAATCGAACCCGGGTCCTCTGGCATGGAAGGCGAGCATTCTTGCCTGCTGAGCCACTGTGGCCTGCCCAGCTCTTAGTTTTTGAATAATAGCTATTCTGGTGGGTGTGAGGTGGTATCTCATTGTGGTTTTGATTTTTATTCCTCTAGTGGTAAGTGATGTTGATCATCTTTTCATGTACTTTTTCACCATTTGTTTATCTTCTTTGGAGAAATGTCTGTTCAAGTCCTTTGCCTATTTTTTAATTCAGCTGTTTTATCTTTTTTGTTGTCAAGTTGTAGGAGTTCCTGTATTCTGAATATTATACCCATATCAGATATATGGTTTGTAAATATTCCATTCTGTTAGTTGCCTTTTTACATTCTTGTCAATGTCATTTAATTCACAGTTTTAAATTTTGAGGACGTCCGCTTTATTTTTTTCTTTTGTTGCTTATGCTTTTGGCGTAAAGTCTAATTGCCTAATTCCAGGTTTGAAGGTACTGCACTATGTTTTCTGTGGTTTCAAATTGTATATGCATTCTCTATAGAAGTGTGTCTGCCACATACTGGACAGTTTAAATGTGATGCGGGAAGTAAGCTTACCTTGTCAGAGGTGTACGTGAGACATTCTGGGGGACAGCAAGGAGTACCTAACTTCAGACCGGAGGCTTTGAAAAAGGCCTGAGCTGAGATTTGAAGGTTGAGTAAAAAAAAGAGTTAGCCAAATTAGGGATTACATAAAAAGATTCTTCTTGGCAGAGGCACAGAAGTGAGAGAGCACTGCATATTTAGGGAATTGCAAGTAGGAGGCTAGAGTTTCACAGTGTAAGGAAGAAAGTAGTGAAAGGTGAGGGCTGAGCAGTAAATGGGTGGGGCTTCATGTGCCATTTCACATTCTGTGGAGTTTGCATTTATCTTGAGTGTTTTGGAAAACCATTGAGGGATTTTAAACTGATGAGTGATTTGATCATATTTGCATTTTAGAAAGGTAAATCCTGACACGGGGTGAAGAATATTGGGGGAGGAAAGAAAGTTATAAAACTGGAAGCAAATGAGTTAGGAGGCTGCTTCAGTGATCGAGATGAAGGGTCATGGGGACTTGAAATAAGACTGGCAGTGAAGTGGGGATTGAGAGACTACAAGGGTAGAATCCACAGGATGTGATGCTGATGAAATGTGACAGTGTGAGGAAAGAGTGAGGGACATCCCCCAAATCTGGCTTGAAGTCCTGGTCGATGTGTTTACCAGAATAGGGACTGAGAGGAGGAGTGGGTGGCAGAAGTAAGATTCCGCATTTGGTTTTGGACATAGAAAGTTTAAGTATGCTCTTGACATTCATATGGGGGTGCCAATAATCAGTTGAATCTATAGTCTAAAGCCCACGGAAAGGCTAGAGAAAAATACATTAGAGTCATCAGCATAGAGTTACTAAGATAGAGAGGTGGGAGAGGCAAGAAATGGGACCTGGGGTAGCCTGGGGAATGTTGATTTATACAAGATGAATAAAAGCAAAAGAGACTAAAGTAGCAGTTAGCAAGATTAGTGGGAAATCAGAAAAGAGGAAGAAGAACCTCAGAATAATCAGTTCTCTAGAGAATTTTTCATTCCAAGTTTTAAAAGTAAATGTATGGCTCCTAACTTTTAAGGACCTACAAGAGCTCTTTGACGGACATTGTTACTGTAACTGCACGTCTGTTCTGCCCTCCTCCGTTGTGTAAAAGCCATCAGCTTGAGGGCTTGACCCCAGGGCCCTGGTGCCCCTGACAGGCTGTGCTCACCGTTGCAGTCTCTTTGGCTTTAGCACTGGTTATCTTCAGGAGCTCAGCCCCAGTAAGGCGGTCTACAGCTGAGAGGGTTGATTCCAGAAAGGGCTGAGAACTCAAGAGACCAGAGAAACCTCTGTGGCGACTTCAAGACAGATTTTCCTTGTTAATAAAGAGCTCTTCCTCTCACATCGTTATGCAGAGACAGAAGACCTAGACTTGCGGCCGGGCTGCCCCTAGTAGCTTGAGGCTAGGACTGACCAGGAGGAAGGCAGGGGGCAGAGCTGAGAGAACTGTAGGAAAATGGACCGTCCGCTGAGAACCGTGCCGAACCCTCTACGGCTGGACTTCACTGTTTAAACTGTGGTTGCTGTTGGGTTGTTTTGTTTTAAAAAAAGAAGCAGGTGATGTATATGCGTGAATGATAATATATGATTAACAGTGTCAAACTAAATTGATATTGTAGCTAGCCATAAGTTATGTGATAGTTTTGGTATCTTTAAGAAATACATAAAATATGATGAGCAAAGATGTCTTCTCATAGTTTGGAAGACAGAAAATGTGTAGGGAATTACTTTAGAATTTTAAGGAATGAGAAAGAGTGAGGACAAGATTAAGAATTTTGATGGAAATCAGACTTGAAATTAAATTTAAATTATTTGGACCTGTGTCACACCTCTTTTACTAGTATACAAGTTAGGTAAGTGTTTTTTTTTAATGCAGTTTTATTGAGATATATTCCCACACCATACAAACCATCTGAAGTATACAATCACTGGCTCACAGTATCATCACACAGCTGTGCATACAACCCCATGATCAATTTTAGAACATTTTTATTACTCCAGAAAAGAAGTAAGAATAAAAAAGAAAGCCCAAATCCTCCCATACCCTTTCTCCCCCCTTAGTATTGATTCATACCATTGGTGTGGTACATTGTTACTGTTGCTGAAAAAGAATTAAAATATTACTGCTCAAACCCCAACCTAAACCATTCCAGCCAATCCTAAAGAACACCCAGGACAATATGTAAGATTCTACCCCTTGGTAGGGTAGGCACTGGGGTAACTTTCCAGAAACCTACAGCCTCCAAAGGATCCCTGTACCAGACAAGTCCTGAAACCTAGAGGACCCAGCCTCTCCAGAACACAAGCTCCTTCCATCCCCTACCCCATTTGACAGCCCCTTCCAACTTGAAAAAGTTAGAATGACCATAGTTCAGACACCCCTAAAGAGAGGGATAGAAAGGTCAAAGGTGATGGTGGAATTAGAGAAGGTAGGGTTTAACAAACGAATATGATTGCTGAATCATTAAACCAATATTTCTTTAATGTCTTAGAGCAGCTAGAAGTAAAAACCTAAAATTGTGGAATTGTAACACGTACCAAACTCTGAAATATGTTCATCAGCTAATTGTCGTGTTGTGCTTTGAAATGTATTGCTTGTTTGAATGTTTTTCACACACACACAGATTACTGTTAACTGTCGTGCATAGTTTACGATAGGTGCATTTCCCCATATACCCTCTATTGTGAACTCCTTGTGATAGTGCCGTACTCTTGTTCTAGTTCCCGGAAGACCTTTTCTATATTTGTACGAATAATCATGGGCATCGTCCACCACAGGATGCACCGTGTTACACGTTCGCATGTTTTAGCCTCCAGCTTTCCTTGTGGTGACACGACTCTAAACTTCCACATCGACACCACTCACTACTGTGAATTATTCTCACACTAACCTGCTACTTTCACCTCTGTCCACTTCTAAGTGTTTTTGCATATATTAAGCAACTGCTTCCCATTCTTGAGCCTCATTCTATATCCTGGTAAACCGTATACTTTATCTATTTCACATGCTGTCTTCCCTCGCTGTGTGTCTGCGTATCTGCGGTCTCTCCCTCCGTTCCCAGACAGCTGTCATTGGGCTTTCGGCCCATCATAATCCGGTATGATCTCATCTCAGCTCATGACGTCTATGAAGACCCAGTTTCCAAATACGGTCACTTTCTGAGCGGGGTAGATAAGAATTTTGGGGAGGGAGGCACTATTCAACCCACTGTACTCCCAAAGGTCCTTTGTAACCCTTTTCTCCCTCATCCCTATTCCTCCCAGGCATCCACTGGTCTGCTTTCTGTCACACCATATAATAGTTTGCCTATCCTAAAGTTTTATAAAAATAGAATCATACAGTATATGCCCTTTTGTCTGTTTTTTTCACTCAGCATACTTATTTTGAAATTCATCCATTTTATAGCATGTATCAATAATTCACTTATTACAGAGCAAAGATTTTCTTTTTAAGATAACCAAAATATTACCTTGCTAATTCATTATAATCATCTAATATGCAGTTAGTCTCAAAATTCCCCATTATCCCATTAGTATATTTTATAGTTGATTTGCTCAGATCAAGGTGCAAACATGTTCTGTACAGTAGTAAATCCTTTAAATAACCCTTCTTCTCCTACTTGCATCTGCACCAAATTATTAGTTCTTTATCTTTAATAAAGGACTATTTTGATGGGAAGTAATTATGTAGAATGTCACAGGAAGGGGCATTTTCCCTAAAGCCCCCCCCCCAAAAAAAACACTCATTTTTGTGTGCTTCTTGTCCTGTCCTTATGCAGAATGTCGATTAATATATTTTAAGTATGGAAGTTATTCAGATAGTTGACAGTCTGAATACAGTTCAGACTTTATTATAAAGAATAAAGTATGTTTCCAGGAAAAACGGTAACCCTTTTTGCTACTGACAACAGCTAGTGCATGTCAGAGAGCAGAATACACCATTTCCTGTTTTCTTTGCAGAGGCTGCGCTCTGGAATTCCCCTGTCTGCCATGATTTAATACAGCATATTAAAAAAGTGTGCTATCCCTTAAATGTCTACATTGTGTTTGAAAATAGTGGGTTTTTTTATATTTTAAAACAATTCATTATCCATGAAATTTAGGTTTTCAGTTCAGTAAGGATAGTGTGTTATGATAGGAATCTAAAAACACCTCTCCCTGTGTTCTGGGCCCCATCCTGCTACCTTCTCTGGAATCTGTAATGTTGATGATCCTTTCTTTTTCTTTACCTGAGTTTCTCCTCTTTCACTGGATCTTTCTCCTCAGAATTTGAACATGATCAAGTCTCTCCCATCTTAAAAACAAAAAATATCAACCTGTCCTCATTTCCTTTTCTCTCATCAGCCTCTAGGCTCTCTTCTCCCCACCCAGGAGACCAGACTTTGCTCAGTTGTCTGTGCTCAGCCTCTAATTTGTCCAGCCCATGTACTGAGAAAATTCACATCTGATGGTGAGGTTTGGCATGTATCTGCATAGATGCAAATCCTCCTAACAAAGCAAATTTAACAGAAATGTAACAGTATATCACAAAGGGGGGAAAAAAAGGCACAAAGTTCTGTTAGCATCTTCTTTCTTTACCTTAATCCTAGAAAAGAGGAGCTCATTTAGACTTCAGGCTCATTGAAAGAATTTGCTGTGTCATACCAGAAGAGGATGGGGTGAAGGGAAGAGTATTGAATGGAGTGGGTAGAAGTGGACAAACTGAGAGTCTGGGGAGAAGGTGGGAAGCAGGGTGGAAGGGACCAGTGCAGCATCCCAGACTGAGGAGTGGCTGTGGGGTATCAGGTTTGCAGTTTGGTCTGGGGGTCTTGTGAGGCACCTCTAAGCACATGCAGCAAGAGAACGAGAGCAGGAAGCCAGCCCGTTGTCTTGAGAGAGTAGAAGAGTTACAGGTGATAGAGACAAAGGAGCTGAACCTTCTCTTGGTTTTCTGACACCATTTTAACCTGAAAATTGTATATAGTTTCATCATGTTCCAAAAGACAGATTGAATTTTTATCAACCCTTCAGGGAGGGCTTGAAGTAACTTAATTTGGAGAAATAAAGGAATGAGAATTTTCTGTTATCTCATATTATAGACCAAGCCACATAGTAGAAGTTCTAAATGGAAAAAAAATGAAAACCTGTAAGATAAATTCTTAAAGATATTTAAGTCATCATCTGACAGCAAGTCCTGGCGGGGGGAGCATAATTGGAAAATGAAATTATGTGACTACTGCTGGCAGCCAAATCTAGTCTGCCACCTCTTTTCGTAAATACATTTTTACTGGAACACTGCCGCGTTCATTTGACTGCATGCTGTCTGCTTTCGCTCTTCACCGAGAGTTGAGTAGTGAGAGACTTTTTGGTCCACAAACCTAGAATATTTATTATCTGCTCCTTAAGAAGAAGTTTGCAGCCTACTGAAGAAGGTCAAGTGATTTCCCAATACAGTGAAATTATAAAGAGAAATAAATATTGAGGAAGATGTGTGTGTATATATGTGTATATATGTATATATGTGTGTGTGAGGATATATATAAAATATCAGTATAACAGAAGCTCCAAAAATGGCAAAAGGGAACAATACATAGAACAATTTTAAAGAAATAAGATAATTTTTCTAAAATGTAGAAATACCTGTGTTTTTCAAAAGAAATAGATCGTTGTGTGCCGTACAGGATTACTGGATGTTAAAATCAATAAACGTCAAGGTAACTCAGTGTCATTGCTGAACTCTGAGGAAAATGAGGAAAATAAATATTTCAAAGGAAAAACATCGGCCTTGCTTTGGGTTTCTAATTTGCAACAGCTTCTTGCAATGTCTAGAAGAAAATATAACAGTGTATACTGAGCCCTAAGGAGGTGGGGGGAGGGAAAAGATTTTGATCCTAGAATCTTTATCCCAAAGCATGATATTATTTTTTTTCGGAGTAAAAGATATACATACAGTTATTTGGTTCTGATAACTTACCTTTTTTTGACATTTTCCAAAGCAGTTATTAAGGAAGACTGTAAAATGAAATTTAATCACAATTTAATCTTCAGATGTAAGGGGTATGAAACAAGCAAATAAATCTAGTTAAAATATTGCTGTTTAAATGATGGTGAAATCATGCTTGAATTGTAGTATATGGTAAGAGCTTTCTTTAAATACCACAAACAATAAGAGTAAAATAACAGCTTGAAACTAAGATTCAGATTATTTAAACAAATAATTGGCAGAATAAAGATTTCAAGTTGTGCTAACGGGTCTCAGTTTGGTAGTGGTGAGAGGTAGGATGGGAGTGGGGAGGCATAATTTGGTAGAGGTATATTTTTAAGTGCATATGTTAAAAGTATATTGAGAAACTGACAGAGTAGGAATTCATAGAACTTTCACAATATCAAAGTGGGGAGAAATAATTGAAAAGAAAGGAGGGAGAATCAATTTTGTAAATTAAGGGTCAGAATATAGCAGAACCAACAAAATACATGTCTCCAAAGAAAAGTCTTAATATTTCCTAAATCAAAGATCTTTCAAGTCACATTTTCTGACATTACAGGAAAGTTACATAACTATGAAAGATTACCAGGAAAGGAAGAGAGAATGAACCTCTTTTTTTTTTGAATCTCTTGAATTACATAGCAAATCAAAACTTGAAATTTCATTATTTAAAAATAATGGAAATGCCAGAGACTTGGGTTCAATTCCTGGTTCCTGCCCATGAAAAAAAATGACATATATATACATCTATGAAATTAAAAATAATAGAGAAAAAAGCCAAAATTTAAAAAAGAAAAAGATAAAAATAATGGAAGGAAAAAAAAAATAAAATGGAAGGGAAAAATAATGGGAAATACGAGAACTTCATGAAAAAACTTATTGGATGAAGCTAAATCCATATAAAATATATAGTCTTTAATGTGTCCCCAACTGAATAAGAAAGCCAGAAATGAAAGAACCAAACATTTTACCTCAAAACCTAGGAGAAAACGCTATAAGAAGAAAAGAGAATGAGAGAATATATAAAAGTGGAAGTTAATGATTTATAAAACACTGGTAGTAGAATTAATAAAACCAAAGCTAGTTCTTTGAGATGAAGAAGAAAGTAAATAAATGAATGAGATCAATATAATTATAAGAGACTGCGTGTGTCCTGGGGCTGGAAACTCTTGCTAGGTGGGTAGTGAGTGGGTGCTGGAGTTGCTGAGAGGCAGAGCTGGGGGCTGGGAGTCGGGTCAGAGCCAGGCCTGCCCTGGGAAGGAATTTAGATTTTATTATTTTAAAATAGTTTTAGTTTCATTCTCTTATACCACATTCACACACATACAAAAATTAAGTGAATGCACAAAGGTGTCTCTCTCTATATAAAATCATGTGTATGTATATATAATTATGTACATGTATATATTTTTAATTGCAAATTTTTTCCCCTCTTGGTAGATCTATAAAAATTGATGGGAAAAGTTACCTTCAAGTTAATATTTTAACTTACTAGAATATCCTATTTTTTCTACAAAGTATTATGTGTATGTGTATATTTGAATACAGAGCTATTTAAATTCAGGGGAAAAGTGTGGAAGGCCAGAAACCAAACTTAACAGGAATTAACCTTGTGGGAGATAATTCTTACCTTCTTTTTTAAAATGTTCGTGAGAGGAATATTAGGTTCATTTAAGGATGTGAGAAAATATTCAAGGTAAATGAATAAAGCAAGACTGGTATATGTTCTTTTTTGGGGGGGTTGTATGATCTTAAGAAATGCAAATCAAACTAGCTCATGATCTTATGTTGGAAAGAAAAAACATTTTAATAAAAACAAATTAGAGAAGTTGGGCTGAAGCAGTATGCTATATAGTAAACTGTAATTGGTATCTACTGATTTTTAAGTACACACATGAATTCCATTTGTGGCTTTCTAGAAAATCATATTTTAACCCTGAGGAGCTCTCTCTTGGATCTGAAAAAAATTTTAGGTTTTATCAGGAATGTAGCACATTTTAGTAGACATGGACATAAAATAATGTTCAGACTGATCCAGCAGGTGCATAACTTGCCTTGGCTTTGAGGCAGCTTCAACTTCAGGGGCAGTATGCTGCTGAAAGGGAAGCAGTGCTGGGATACCCAGAACTGGTGTTAAGATGTTAACCCAGCTGTGGGCCATGGAAAACTTGGGAAAATCTCAGATAGTCTGTGAATACAGCGACAGGAGAAGGCATTGCCCTGAATGAGCTGGATGGCGCGGTAGTGAGGATTCCGGCTGGTAACTGCGGTTCCTGGGGAAATCGTCCAGCGTCCTGTAAGAAATGGTTGTCAGGAGTTAGGAAGAGGCTTAAGTAAGTCCCAGCCCAGTTGGCTGGTTTTGGAAGGGTTTCTGTTCCCAGCCAGAATAGACCAGAAAACAGTGACCAAATCTACCCATACAGGACAGCTGCCAGATTTATTCTGATGTGGAAGGGTATAATCTAAGTCATAACCATCTAAATATTATCTATTTGACTATGATGGATGCTGGAAAGTGTTTAAAATCAGTGTCTTGCCCAAATTACGGTATATTCTTTGCTAACAAAAACTGATGACTCAAGGCTATTTTACATGTCCCAATTTTTTTTTAAAGAGTAAAACTTAAATGGTTATCATACAAATATATGGATGACCAAGGCTAGATCAAATAGCTAATTAGCTGCTATAAATAAGTAAGACCCTGTTATTTTGCTTTACCAATCATTTTCTTGCATGAATATTTCTCTTGGAGATTCCACTATAAGAAGTATTTGTGGCAGGTCAAGATTTAGGCATGTTGCTGTCCTGGGAAATTTTATTATGTGATTAAAACAGCCACTCATCCATAGAGTATAAATCCATCAGAATAAGTCTGCTTACTAATAAGATCATTCTTTCAACACATTGTTCCCCATATTTTAGAAAAGGCGACGGCGGATTGACCGAACTATGATTGGAGAGCCTACAAACTTTGTACACACGGCTCACGTAGGATCAGGAGACCTGTTCAGTGGGATGAATTCAGTGAGTATGTTGGTGAAACATGAACACAGGGCCTTGGGGCATGTTATATGGAAACTGTGATTGAGGTGTACATTTTTAATAACACTATGGTAAATGAATTTTTAGAACTCAAATATGTGAGCATAGAAGAAAGAAGAAGTGAACAATGAAAAATTAACTTCTCATCTAAAATAGTAATTTTCCAAGTTATGTATTTATATTTGTTTCTTGTATTTAAGCTTTTCACAGCTGCCTTTCCCCTGAATACATTTTTTAAGATTGAAAGGATGTGAATTCAGAGTGGAGGTTAATGTCCCATGGATTCTGTTTGCTCCCATGAAAGGGGCTTGGAGATCGGCCTTTTAATACTTTCTCTTTTTCTTGAATTCAGTTAGTTGCCTTTTTTGTTTTGTTTTGTTTTTGGCTTTTAAAAAGGGGAGTTTATTAAGTTGCAAGTACACAGTTTCTAAGGCCATGAAAATGTTCAAATTAAGGCATCCAGGGAAGGTAAGATACCCTGGTTCAAGAAGGCCATGACATTTAGGGCCTCCCTCGCAGCTGGAAGGGCACATGGCGATGTCTGCTAGCTTCTTCTGTCCACAGTCTTCAGTGGCTTCCCCCGGCTCTGTCTGTTCTGTTGGCTCTGGTGGTTCTGGTGGCTCTGAAGCTTTTTCCCAGTTAGTTTCCTTTTCCAAACATTTTTATTACATTTACTTATAAAATATTAGCATTGACCTGATATTAGAATACTTGTTATTTACTTAGTACTACAACATAAGTTTGTGTACTAAGCAGACAGAATTTGCACATATCCCCTTCAGGACCAGGCAGCAGAAATTTGTCCTCTTTTGGTTTGAAGAGCCAGAAATAAGAAAGGTCTATTTGCCATCTGTTAGATAGAAGGTTCAATGAATTTCATAATAGACTTTAGATTTACTCAGCTGAACTCTTGTATTCCTTAATTTTCATCTATGAAGAAAGCAGTATAACAGAACACCACATGGGAGTTCTAATCCCGGGCTCCGGCCGGCTTTCCCCATTCCTAAGGCGAGCAGGTGTGTCTGGGTGATCCCTGAGGTGTCGGGAACCAGAAAGTCAGTGAGGCTGTGTAAGTACAGAATTATGACGCGTGTACTCGCTTACTGGACAGCATTAACAAAAAGGCTTGATAAGAGAACAGGGACTTTTAAAATAGGTAGATGGATGTTCTAGATAGAACAAACAAGTTTGTCACTTCAGTTACTAGGTAAACAAAGGAATGACATTTGTGGCTTCCTGGAAAGGAAGCAGCTTGTTTGTTTTAAATCTGTAGGAAAAGTACTTTGTTTCACTTGACTGCTTTTGTGGAAAAGTAAGAGGTGTCATGTTGCTGTCAAAATATAATGCAATAGCTTTGTTTCCTGGATCAACAAAGAGCCCTGTTTTGTTAATATGCTTACTGTAATATATATAAATAGAATGAGCCATTTCAAATATAAGTGGGGAGTTTTAATTTCTTTCTCATTAAAATGTCTTTTCTACCTCAAATTAAAAAAAAAACTATATATGCAGAGTTAATTTTTAAAAAATTTTTAATTTGAAGGAATTTCAAACTTACAGGATACTTGCAAAAATAATTCAAACCCCATGCAGAGAACTCCAGCATACTCCCAAGGCCCCAGATACCCAGGTCCACTGCATTTTACATTTTGCTATGTTCGCTGGATCATTACATCTATCTGTCTGTCTGTCTGTCTTCTGGACATTTGATGACAGGTTGCACACCTTATGCTCTTTGAACACAGAATACGTCCATGTATGTTGCCTGTGAACAAGGATATTCACGAATGTAATTACCTTCAGCACAGATACCAAGTTCAAGAAACTTAACCTTGATATAAGGCTTAATCTATAGTGCAGTTTTTTCCAAAGTCCTTTTGAGCCTTTTCTCCTCCATCCTTATATTCCATCCATTCTTCTATATTGTATTTAATTATCTCTTTACTTTCGTTTTCCTGAAGGATTAAATTTTAGATCATAGAATTTACTTTGCTAACCTTTAAGTCTTATGTATGCATTTTGCAGAATTTCCATTAATATTCCTATCTGGCATTTTTCCTCAGTGAAGACTGCCATTGGTGTGTACTTGACTGTTTTGCTGGCCATAAATTTATGTAGAACTTTATGCCTGTGCTTTGCAGTAATTCTTCAGCTCAGATGCAGGATTAAGGTGGGACCTCAGCTTTTGTAGAGTTCTGCCCTGCAGTCTCTACAGCCT
Source organism: Myrmecophaga tridactyla (assembly GCA_004026745.1). Lineage (NCBI taxonomy): Eukaryota > Metazoa > Chordata > Mammalia > Pilosa > Myrmecophagidae > Myrmecophaga > Myrmecophaga tridactyla. The sequence continues at coordinate 62,957 of PVIY010007008.1, forward strand.
TCTCTGCTTACTGAAATGGAATTATTTTTAAAAGTGTTTTAGTCATTTTTAGAACCAAAGGTATCTCCAACAGGCTTTTTTGTAGTCATTTCTTAGTTTGTTGTCCCTAAAAGAACACTTGATGCCTGCCATCCTCACAGAGGGCTGAGTTCTTGAGGTTAGGCAGGGTATTGACAATCAGTAAGTTTCCTGAAAGTATTATTGATAGTTCTAATTTGTACAAGCCTGTTTTGGAGATAGAAATTATGTTCTTCTATGCAATACAATTAAGTACAAATAAGACCAATCCACAAATAGGTATGCTCTTCATCCAAAGAAAATATTTTAATTTGGATTATCCTTAGAAAGTGAGCAGCTAATATTATGAACATGGCTTGATACATATGAAGTAGTCTTGCCTAACTATATTATAGAGTAGTCAGATAACTTGTAATTTATTTTTTCTCCTAAATGTATTGTTTTCCTTGAGTACCTGTCGTACTGATTTCTGACAAGGAGAAATTTCTCTGACCCTTTCAATAATATAGCCCTATTGTGTTAAAATACTTTATATTCAGAGGCACAGAATTATATTTGATCTTAATACTGATGAGTTATTTATTAGTATTTAAAATACTTGTAATCTTAAGTATTTATAAATAACTCATCTTAATACTGATGAGTTATTTATTAGAATCCAAATCATATACTTTTGAAATTGAATAATTGACTTTTAGAGGGAAAACATTCTTCTTTTAGAATCTACATTCATTGTGAATGTACATTGTAAAAATATCGGGTGGACCACGGTGGCTCAGCAGGCAGAGTTCTCGCCTACCATACCGGAGACCTGGGTTCGATTCCCGGTGTCTGCCCATGCAAAAAAAAAAAAAATATATATATATATATATATTAAGGTGTTGTTTTGGTTGTTTTTTAAGTAGGCCTGAAATATCTATAAAAGCTAACATGCATTAGGTAAACAAATTGAAACCAGGGGTGAATCAAGTTTGTGTCATATAACATGAGCTAATTATGATAAAGAAAAATATAATGGCAGGCCATAACCTCCTTCCTTACACTGTGCATGAGCAAGTTAATTAGAAAAAAAAAAAAAAAGACCCACAGATTTTATCTCTCATCTAAAGTAGTATTTGATCAATGTGAAATAATAGGTGATGCTACCTATTGTGTGATTGTGATATCACTGGAATAAAATGTTCCTTCTGAGTAAGTTTTACACATCAATAAAAATGTACCCATCTAAAAGCCAAAACTATTCTCATTTAAACCCTTTTGGATCAAATGAACTAAGCGTTTTATATTTTGCTATTCTCTTCTATTAAAATATATTCATACCCTGTCTTATTCCAAAGATAACTTAGGTAAGACATCTTACTTTACTTAAATATAGTATATTGACTCAGGATCATCAGTTAAAGTGCTAAGTGAGTGCTCAATTAAAAGTTGATAAACAGATTAATGAATGGATGATGTCCATTCCCACCCCTGGAATTATGGAAGTGTGAGGCCCTTTGAGCTGACTGCATGTTTCTAGATTAGACTGCCAGTTCTGACTCTGTTCACTGGTAGTTAGGACATTACCTCCAAACCTTCTTATTGTTCCTGCACTCTAGCCTGATTCTCTAATTCTGACTTCCACACTGCCCCCAGTCAGTGCGATGGGGATAATGATGGTACGCTGACAGCACTTTACAGTGTGCCAGTGACTTTATATGCCTTGTTTCAGTAAAAATTTGCTAAATGCCTATTATACATTTGCCACTGTTAAAGAAGCTGGGGATATAAAAATAAGAAAATACCTCAGCATTTATATGTCTCACAATCTTAGAAAAAAAACCTTTTCATGTTACCAGGATAGATTATCATTTTAACCCTTTAATTGTTATCAGGATAGATGATCATCTAAGCCATGTTTTGGTTGTTTTTTAAATAGGCCTAAAATATTAAGTCCAAATTAATAAATAAACAAATCTGAACTACAATCCATGGCTTTGACTATTAGGCACTCTCTTTTTTTTTTAAACAGTATCAGACCATTATGATTGTATTATGTAAATTTTACCACATGGACTTTTAAGATTTATCTTTGACCCAGTTTCATTCATGTTTATTTTCTTGCACTGATTTTGTTCTAATCAGTATGTATGTGAGGGATTAACAGTTGAGTTCATCTGTATGCTTTTGACTGTTGTTGAAAAAGTTACCAGGTGTCTTGTGAATTTCAAAAACGACTTTTCTTTTGGTATTGAAATAGAGAGGAAGTGGAGTAGGTGGGTGGTAGCAAAAAAAAAAAAAGTTTCAATTACTAGCCTTATCATATGGCCTCATGACCAGAAAAAAACTTTAATTTGTTAAAGTGCACTCTTAAGAAATGCCCTTCTGAAAAAAGTAGACCAACTGAAGTGCTGGGAAGAGACTTGCTTATTTGCATTTGACCTAGTTCCTGACCGTTTTCTCACCTTCCTTTCTGTTTTGTTTAGGTTAGTTCTATCCAGAACCAAATGCAGTCCAAGGGAGGCTATGGCGGCGGGATGGCTGCCAGCGTGCAGGTGCAGCTGGTGGACACCAAGGCGGGATAGCCTGGGCTTCTCCAGTGAGTACTCAGACCTGGCGCGGGGACCTCCAGGTTCATGTGTGGCCATGGCCAGCTGACTCCAGAGACTGTCTTAATTGCTCTTTTGTAATTGTAAAAAATTACAATTTTCCCTTTATTTATTTATTTCTAAATGCAATTTTATTGAGATGTATTCACACAGCACACATTCCTTCCAAAGTATACAGAGACCCTCAGTATCACCACGCAGTTCATCTCCACATTCAATTTTTTTGTCATCCTTTATTTTTTAAATTACGAACTTTTTGGAAAAGCCAAAACTATTTTCCTCAGTTATCTTTCAAGGTATGGTCATAGGGAATTAACATATTTTTGTTGGTTTGTTTTTCAAAGAGAGAAAGAGTTGAGTGAAGCAGGAGATGAGATGGCCTGTTGGCCCAAAAATCTGTCTCCCTGAGTCAGTTCAGGTTCTCGTGGACTCACACAGGGAAGATGGAGTTGTTACTGTTACAGTGGTACGTGCACAGGGCTCAGGCTGGGTGAGTTCAGTAATTTCAGGTATTAATTTTGGCTATTCTACAATACGTGCACAGGGCTCAGGCTGGGTGAGTTCAGTAATTTCAGGTATTAATTTTGGCTATTCTACAATACAGGAAAAAAACACCAGATAATGATTTAGTAATCAATCATTTGTTCATTCTTAATTTCTGGGTTACAATTCTTCTCCTTTGATTTTGTTCATTCTTCAGTCTTGAGGGATATCTGGGCAGTGACCTTCCTCACATCTTGCTGAAAAGGGGCGTTGACATTTTTGGGTAGAGGAATGAAACTAGTTGTTATTCTTGGAGAGACTGGTACTTTTGTGTTTCAGGGCTTAACTGGCAGTGGAATGAACAGTCCAGAGGTTTTCTGTCTCTGAAAAATAAACTTAAGTAAATTGAAAATTATAGGTTTAAATAAAAGGAACAGAAGGAAGTAATTTATAACTATGTTACATTGGGGAAATGTAAGTGTTACTTAGGGTTTTCAGGAATAGTATTGGCAATATCTGGCTGAGATCTGAATAAGAGTAACATCCAGAGTGATCTCCCAAATCTATTTGAAATATTTTTGCTGTTAAAAATTTATTGTATTTCTTTTTCCCCTTAAATCACAAATTCATTGCTAATTCCACGCTATCAGGGGGGTCACCCCTGGAATATGGCAGAAGGTAGTAAGTTTATTTATAGAGTTTGCCTTGGAGAGAGACCACATTTGAGCATTTGGAGATTTTCAAGGGGTGACTCTTAGGCATTATGTCATTACAAAACTAAGTTTTCCTTTTATTAGGCAAGGCTCATATATTTGAGAGAAATTAGGAGCTCCTATTGCTTCAGAGAATCATAGGAACTCCCCAGGTAGGGAAGTTTAATAGTTCCAAGGTTTCTTTCCCCAGTCCCTCAAGGGACCCTGCAATACTTTTTCATATTATGCCCCAAACACTCTGAAATGCATCAGGGTATTACATCCACTTGTACAGAATACTAAGATCTCATTCTCTATTCAGGGTCCATGTCAAAGCTGAATGAGGTTGTTTAAATGAATGGATCAGATAGTGTGCCACAGAAAATAAATTTTGGACAAAATAAATCTCTCCTCCTTTGGTCTCACACAGAAATTGTCTTAAAATACAGATAATGTCACCTTTTACCCTGCATTTTGATTTAGTTCTAACCAGATCCACCTTGTTCACATCCCTAATGAAGTCTGATCTTTTTCAGCTTCTCTGACAGTTGCTCTGTGGGGAAGTGCTGCTCCTTTAGTGCTCTCAGAGCTGGAGAACCCCGAGGTTGAGGGTCAGGTGCCACACAGGTTCCCAGAGTTCCAGAGAGCTACCAGGCCACATGCCAGAGCAGAGCATCTCAGAATTTAGAAATAGCCATTAAAGCTCAGGCATACATGTGACTGCTGTAAGAGCTTACAGTCTAGGCCCTGACTTTCCTAAAAGCATTTTCTAAATTAAGCTGTTCTCAGAATTAAAAAGATTTGACAGTTGACTTATATTGGGGCCATCAACCACAAGCCATAGAAGTTTTGTCTTTCACTTTTCCATATACCAGGTTAATGTTAATGAACAGGCAGGACATGAGTTAATATACTTGCCTTGCTTCTCTTTTAAAGTCCCTTTTTGTTGACCATATGTACTCTCAGAGAAGCATGAGAGCGAAGAAGTATAACTGACAAGGAAATTTCATTGTTTCTATGACATGTAACATTATTCTAAAAATAATTGAAGCCATGACTAGCCACATTGTACTGTGTCTAACATCAAGCAGCTCAGTATCAGGGTATGGTGAGAATGTTGTCAAGTCTTTAGGAATTTTATACACTCTTTAAATATATGAGTAACATTTCACCCATAAAAATTTAATTAATAGATGGTTGGAAGATCCCTTTTAATTTTTATAACAGTTCCTAAACACTTCTCATGTAATATATTATACTATTTTTAGCGCCTCCTTTTACAAGGTGAAAGAACAAATCCTTTGCAGCAGTGTGAAGTAAAAGGGTTTCTGTTAGGGCTTGATTTGGGGAGGACAAAATGTCAAAAGCTTTTCAGTTTGAACCTCCTGTTCAACAGGAAAATGGGTTCGTGTGAAATGATATTTAGTTTCTTATTTAACCAAAATGACAAAAAGTTAAATAAGAGTTAGTATAATTGTAAAAAAACAAAACAAAACTTAGTTCCTTTAAAAGTGAGATTTGTCTTCTAAAATAAAGGATAAGGTCAACTGTAAACATCAACAAGGATTTTATTCTGATATGACATAAAAGTTTATCTTCTAGACAGAACACTCAGATGGTTAAAAAAAACTTTTTATAATCTTCATTGAGAGCAGACTATATCTTCGTTATTTTAACTGAGAGAAACCTAAACTCCAGTTTTGTATGACTATACCATTTGACACCAAAACTCCTAAAAAAACATAAGAAACAAGCTTAATAATGTTGTTTTTGGTCAGTGTCGACTACGACAAATAGAATTCATTTTCACAAACCTTCTATCTCTCCCCATGTGCACCCAGGCCTTGTCTTATATATTCTCAAGGACAAAGCTGCACACTTTTCTTCAGCAAAACTTATCTTGTATGCTTTACATATTCATATATTTTGTTACCAAAAAAGAACTGTCTTTATTTTAAAAATAATTGTTTTTTAAAATGTTTAAAGTTTTTCAAAATAGTAATTTCATTTCATTAAACACAAACTTACATTTTTTGCCATCTTAAAGATCTAATAGATACAATGTAGCTCATTTTACCAGTGAACTTGTATAAATTTAGGGAGAACATACCTGAATAGAATAAAATTTAGATTTGTTTGGTTGAAAAAATTATCATAGAAACAGGAATAGGACTAGACTTTGTCATTGCATTTTTGCATTATATTTGCCCTTTTTGGGGGAGGTTAAAAGAATCTCTTTGTTTTCATAATATCCTAAAATTATGAAGAATCTCAAAAGCATCAAACTCTGGAAAATATACTACAGTGTTTAATTTGTCCCAAATATAGTTCTCAAGGACATTTTCCTTTACTTACTTAAAAAAATTTGGCAGATAGATTTTACTCAGTTGCCCCTCTCCCAAGGCTGTTTATATTTTAATAATGATTTGCTCATTGCAGTCACTGTTATAAAGGTATTACTCAATAAAAATAACTTCAAATTAGGGAGTTCTCTCAGAACAAGCATGGCCTATTCCACACCATTTCCTCTTCCCTACCATTTCTAATCTCCAGGCCCAGTAGAGGCGTTCTAAACCAAGCCCACAGCTCCCCCTTTCTGCATCCAACTCTTCCCCCATAGCTGCCTTAGCTGGTTCATTCTTATTTGGTCAAGGTTTGAGAGGTGGTGGGGGTGGGGGTGGCAGAAGGCACAAGGCTGGGGTCTGTTGAATTTGTTTTTACATGAGGGCAGTGAGATTTAAGACCCATCAGATGGCCTTAGAGTTGATGAAGAGGTCCTGTGCCCTTCTTTTGTTTCCAGTTATTAGATCTATTTTTCCTGAAGATGTGACCCAGACGCTTAGAAAAAGGTTTTTGCTTTTTCCCAAGGCAGCCCTCTGCTGCCTTCAGGAAATTCCAGGTGGCGGCTTCTTGTCCTCGCAATATTATATGTAGCCCAAAGGGTTATTTTTTCAGGAGTACTATTAGAATTAGACTTTATCATTTTAAAGAACTTCATAATCACTTAGGGACATCTGAACAAATACAAATGCAGTAACATACCAGTTAATAACTAGACTGAATACACCAGTTAATAAACAGGCATTAAGCACTTAATTTAATTAAATACCAATTAATTGTTGGGTTACTTATTTTCCAGAAGTATACTCAACAAACTCAGGTCAGTGCTTTGAACCCAATACCGAATGATACTTAGAAAGCAGGAAGGTTGGAGGTCAGAGCAAAGGGAGCTCATTCTGGAAGTGGGACCCAGGTCCAGGGGCCTTGACCTCTGCGCTGAGCTCCCCATCCACTTGTGCTCCAGCGACCCCTCTCCTGGTCAGGTGTCTGGACTGGCAGCTGGAAACTGGCTCTCTTTTTGAAGATTTTTAAAGAGCCGAGGGGGCGGGCCACGTTGGCTCAGTTGCAGAGTTCTCACTTGCCATTCCGGAGACCTGGGTCTGATTCCTGGTGCCTGCCCATTTAAAAAAGAAAAAAGTGCCGAGGGCTGGAGTGCTGGTCAGGGCAGAAGAAAACCCAGTTGCAGATTAAGCCTCCAGATTAAGAGTGAGTGGCCACAGAAGGCTGCAGCCATTCATGTGTCTGCCCATCCTGCTGGGTTCCCGCCCCCAGGCAGCTGTTACCCTAGCTCGCAGGGACCTAGGGTCCAGTCGCCACCCTGGCCCTGGACACTGGGGCGCTGCCTGTGCACACAGCCAGGCTCTCGCTCTTGGGCTTCACAGGGGGACAGAGGGTGTTGCTTTGCACCAAGCAGGACATCACATGGCCTGTTGTTCTCAAAATCTGCTGCACACATTTTTATCATTTGTTGCTTTTTACCTCATGAAGACCTTTAAATGCTTTAAGCCTCTGGGTGGGAGACTTTGAGATTCTGGTGATAAGATACCTCTTGTGTGACCTTTAAACATTATTGAGTATTGATATGAGTAGTGAAATAATTTTACATTTTAACATTTAAATATTTCATTTAAAAAATAAAAGCATTACAAAGGATGAAACCTGAAAATGTAAAAATAATTTGGATTTTCTCTTGGTTTTATAGGTAATTGTGAATTTATTCTTTAGCTTTTTTGTCTTGTGATTATTTTTCTTTTCTTTCCTTTTTTTTTTAAATGAGAAAAAAGAAGTGTGATGGCATCTTATCTTGTGATTACTCCACTGAGACATTACCGTTCTGCTCTGAAGACGCTATTGTCAGATGAATACTGTATTTTCTTCAGCTGGCATGCATGCATTTGGACTTACGGACAGAGTTCTTTGGATTGTGGCTTAATTTTCAGTTTTTGAGTCAATATGGATCTGATCTTCGCATGACCTTTTATGTGAATGCTAGCACCATTTGAAATATATATATTTTTCATTTTAAACATTTCTCTTTCCACCTCCCACCCTTTGCCTTATGGTTTTATTGGTAAGCAGGGGTCTATTATTATCTATTAACTTGTCACCGTATATGTATATTTTGGAAGGTATGAGACCCACAAGCACAATGATCATTTTTATTCATTTGAAACTTCAGCAGAGTAGATATCTGCATGCTTTGTTAAGTTACTTTGTATGGGAGCCCACAGGGGCTAGAAATTAAAATTTCTTTGCTGCCAGGGGCTGATGATACTGCTGCTATTAGAGAAAGTTGAGCTGTGGTACCACGTCACATCGGTTTCACAGAACAAGATAACTAGCTTAATTATTTTAGAAGTATGACTTTTGGTCTGTTTGATTAGAATTGCAATAAAAGAAAAGCTTGCATTCATAAGGCATTCATTCTGTTGTAAATGTTCCTTATATTTATTTTGAGAGGAAGGAGCTGTAATCGTAGCCAGGTGTGGTTATGTTTTCGCGTGTTGTAGTAATTAATTCTCTTCTCATCCAGTCTGATTCTGAGTAGCATCACCTTATTAGCTAATCTTTGTGTACTCATTCTTTGTATTTTTACTTGTTTTCATTATTGTTTGCTATTATGGTATCCAGTTGTTTGCAGTGGCAGTTTACTGGCCATCAGGCCTATCCTCTACTGTAAGACATCTAGAGGCACTGGCCTTTCTGCATCCTACATATTTTGGGGGCTACGGAAGCTGCCCAGAACAACACACTGACCTGGCTGACTCACTGCCAGGGAAAACCACCAGGATGGTCACTTACTATGGTGTCATCAGAAGCCTTTGCTCAGGTTCCAGCATATGTTCATCCTTTCACAAATTGTGAACAGCGTATTTTAATATTATACCAGTTCACATATTTCCGTAAACGTCCCTCCTTCCCTATAGGGGTTGTGTTAAATGAGAGCCAGCAGTGCATGTTCTCATTGAGATGCTTAAATCATGTGCCTAATTCAGCCAACTCTAACTGCCTTTGAAAGAATTAACATTTCATGCAGCAAAGTGGGCTTAGTTAAGAACTTATTTAGAGAGCTCTAAGGAATTAGGTAATCAAATAAAGAAACAGCAATCATTTTCTCTTCTGCTTTCTTTTATCCCATTCCCCTCATCTTAGTCCTAGGATATTGTGAAACAGATAATTGAACAAATGTGAGGTTCTATGTAGGCAAAACCTGAAAGCATTTCTCCCCCAGTTCTTCTGCAGCTAACTTACCTAGTACGACATCCTCCAGGTGACCCCTTCAGAGGTGTCAGAACCAAGTGCACAGAGAATCAGTCTAGAAAAAGCATTTGAATCTTAAGAGTCACATACTTAGTAATCAAAAGAGGTATTTTGTAGTTTGTTCAATAACTTCTAAACTTTGATTCATTTGCTATCAGTAATTCACTGTGTGGACATGTACTCTGGGATTCGCCTGAGTACTCTTGTCATTCTGCCCAACCAGAATCAATTTCCTGCCAGTGACAGTGCTGCATGTAAGCTCTGTAAGGGAGTCGCATTTGATTGGCATTGTCGGTGTTGATGCTTTTTAGTTTAGTTTTTTTTTTTAACTTCTAAAATTAGTGCAATTTTTTGAAATTGTCCTATAACTCCTGGAACAATGATGAAGGGGCTGTGGTCTCTTTCCCAACTCATGGTTTTTTTTTTTAATTTCCATTCTGCTACCTTTTCTGCTTCTCCAAGGACCAAATACTCCCGTTAGCACTGGAGTGTTATCTCCATGCTCAGCCAAAGGCTGGCCTCTCCAGCCTATAACTGTTCTTCATTTGCCAGTAACTCTACAGGCACAGCAGCCACACTGTATAAAAGCACCTGCTAAGGGCTCCTGGGAAGATGCCAATCAGTGCAAGAAAAAAAGAAAATGACCACAAAAGAGAGAGTGAGGATCTTACTTGGACACATATTTTTAGGGAGGATTGAGTGTGAAAGAGTGGGGGGATAGCTTTCCCCATTCATAAATTGGATTGTAAATCTTGGGAGGTCATTTTTCCCCATAGCGATGTATCTTGTTTTTAAATGAAAGCTAATTATAAAAAAAGGCTTGTCCTACTCAACATTCATTAGGCTGTTAATACTTACATGGTAACTGTTAAGACAGAAAAACTGAAGATTTAACTAATCACATGGATTCTGTTAACAGTGATCTGCATTCTACAAAAGAGGTACTTTTCCATTATGCAAGCATGAAGCAGTGCCAATGAGCATAAAGCGGAAGTGTAACTAGTGATTTGACTTCAGCATTTCCAATGCAGCATTATGAATGGGCTTTTAAAAATCCTTTGTAATATTAGCTTTCACTTTTGTTGTGAAATTATGGAAGTGTCATTATAGAGAGCAAGTTTGCCTTGATTTTGTTTAAAATGACATCTGCTCAGTGCCCAGAAATAAATTGACATATTTTTATAAGTATACTTTTTTTGTAAATTGTGTTCATTCTTGAATAAAGTGAGTTCAGTGTTGGCTTGTAGATATTAAAAAGAAAGTATTGATTTTGATTCAATAAATGTTTTCTTGCAATCCTGGTGTTTTTTCCTTTCAATTGGGTTGGTTTCTCTTTATCTCTCAAGGATCATATTTACCAGAGTTCACTTAGAGCACCCTTCAGTGTTCTTGTGCTTTCTGACCCTTATGATACAAAACTAATTAGAATGAATTTAAATTTTTATAATCACAATTTTTAACTTTATAGTTTACCTTAGATTTAAAAAAATGCTAGTTGGAATGATCCATAAATGTTTGAAAATACAACTTTTTATAAGAAAATATCTTTTTATAAGGTAGGAATGAAAGTTATTCAGGAAAGGTAGGTAAAAAGAGAAGATAAGTTGGGAAAGTTTTTTTTTTTTAATAGTTTCTGTTTCTCCAACTTTGTCTGCCAAAATCAAATGGTAGCTGATTTTTAACAATATTACCAAATAACCACTTGAATTTCAGCGCTGAAGCATCTTGTCTTCACAGTATTATACGTAGCAGTGAAATTAGTTAAAATTCAGTAAAATCAGAAATTCTCTTCTTCATCCATATTTCAAGTGTTTAATAAGTTTCATGTAGCTATTAACTACCTTACTTGACAGTTGGAGAACATGTTTATTTATGGAAAGTTTGACCAATGCTGGTTTAAAGAACTCACAGAATAGTTTAGGACAGTGGTTCACGCTGGGGCAGATGTCTGGTTTTCCCACTGGGTGAGGTTTGCTACTGGCACGTAGTGAGTAGAGGGGTGGACGGCTGGGATATAGCCCACAGTCACAGCCTACAGGACAGCTCCCCCACAACAGCTTTATTTGGCTCAAAATATCAATGCCACAGTTGAAAATGTGGTTTAATATAGAGAACATATGTATGTCTGCATACTCACCATATACTTTCTGTGAAGATTCTTCATTGCATTAGGCCATGTGCATATGTCAGTGAGGTGCTTTACTGGACAAATAATGAGATTAGATACAGTTAGGTTTGGTATATTAAACCTAGAAATAGAAAAATCAGAAAAATATCAGGAAAGCATTTCAGACGTTTTGATAACCTTTATCTTCATCCATGACAAAAGACTCTAAAAGGAAATAGGACTTAAGATGAAATTCTTTAAAACATAAAATTCTGACCATCCAATTAGACATTATCCCAATTAAGAATAAAAGAAAATAACTAACACCCTCACTTAAAATATAGCTGATAGCCAAAAAATTGCCAAGACTGAATTCTTAAGTCCTTTTAATCAAACTGTATCTGTAGAATTAATGAGCTTAATTGTTTTGGAACAAAGTAGAAACCGAGAGCAGAGCTGTTAACCTGGACCTTTTTTTTTTTTGCCTCTGGTAAAGGTAACCACAATGGCTAATTATAAAAGTCTGTGCCACTGTATTTTATTTATGGTATGTAACCCCACTTTTTACTTCTTACACGTTCTAAAATGCAAATGTAGAAACTAACAAAAAGGCAGGGGATAGAGGGATGTAGGAACATTGTATGTGTAGGCTATTGAAGTTAAGTTGGTATCAAACCAAACATGATTGTTACAGATTTAAGATGTCAAATTTTAGACCCATGATAACCAGAAAGAAATCAGAGACTCAAAACTGTAATATGCCAAAAAAAAAAAGAAAGTAGACATTAAGATAAAAATTGAGGGACAAAGAAATTATAAGACTTACAAAGACCAAATAGCAAAATGGCAGAAGAAAGTCCTCCATTAGTGGTAGTTTAAATGTAAATGGACTAAGCTCTCCAGTCAAAAGGCAGAGATTGGCAGAATGAATTTAAAAAGCATGATGCACCTATCTGCTGTTTACAAGAGATTTAAATTCAAAGACACAAGTATGTTGAAAGTGAAAGGATGGGGAAAAAACATACAATGCAAATAGTAACCAAAAGAGAGAGCTGGGATAGTTATACTGTCATGAAAAAAAATCAGACTTACAAAAAAAAAAGGTCACGAGGAGATTAAAGAGCCAATTCAACAAGAAGACATAACAGTTAAAAAATATATATGCACTTAATAGCAAGCCCCAAAATATATGAGGCAAATATTGACAGATTTGAATGGTGAAATTGGCAGCTCTACATTAATAATAAGTTTCAAAACAGCATTTTCAATAATGGATAGAATATCTAGGGAGAAGATCTAGAGTAAGGAAATAGAAGAGTTGAAAACACTGAACCAACTGATGTAACAGACACACATAGAACTTCACTGTTGTTGGCAGAATACATACTGTTCTCTAGTCCACATAGATCATTCTCCAGGACAGACTATTTGCTAGGTCACAAAACAAGTCACAATAAATTTAAAAATATTTAAATCATATAATATATATTCTCCAACCACAATGCAAGGAAGCTAGACAGCTATAGTAGAGGGAGAACTATAAAATTTGAAAATAGGTAGAAACGAAATAACATACTCTTAACCAATGGGTCAAAGAAGAAGGAAGGCATAAGGGAAAGTAAGAACTATCTTAGGGGAACGAAAATGAAAACACAACATAGCAAAACTGATGAGATGCAGCAAAGGCAGTGTTCTGACAGAAATCCATAGCTCTAAGTGCTTACATTAAAAAAGAAAAAGATTGTAAATCAAAGACCTAAACTCAGCTGGGGGATCTAGTGAAAGAATAGGAAACTTAATCCAAAACAAGCAGGAGGAAGAAATAACAGATTAGAGTGGAGGGAAATAGAAAATAAAAAAATAGAGAATCAACAAGTAGAGAATAAAAAAATAGAGAATTAACAAAACCAAACGTTGGTTCTTTGAAAAGATCAATATTAAGTGACAAACTTTTATCTAGACTAGGAAAATAAAACAAAACAAGACACTGATAAATAAAATCACAAATGAAAGGGGGGACATTGCTATTGCCCCACAGAAATAAAAAGGACTATAAGAATATCTGAACTGTACATGTACAAATTAGATAGCTAAAATAAATGGACACAAGCTAATAAAGAGATGGAATCAGTCACCAAAATCCTCTTAAGAAAGAAAAGCCCAGGACCAGAAGGCTTCACTGATGAATTTCAACACATTCCAAGAAGTAGCACAGTCTCAAAGCCTTCCAAAACACTGAAATGGAGGGATGACTGTAACTCTTACTATGAGGCCAGCATCACCCTAATAACAAAGTCCAAGAAAGATAGAAGAAAACTACAAAACAGTATCTCTTCTGAATACATATGAAAAATCCTCAACAAAATATTAGCAAACCAAATCCAACAGTTATTAAAGAATATACACCATGATCAAGTACATATTGATCATGATTAAATATGCAAGGATGGTTCACCATAAGATATCAATGAATGTAAAAAGTGCCATGTGTTCTAGTTTGCAAGCTGCAGGAATGCAATATACCAGAAACAATACCTTTTAAAAGGGGAAATTTATTAAGTTGCAAGTTAACAGTTCTAAGGCCACAAAAATGTCCTAATTAAAGCATGTCTATAAGAATGTCAAAATTAAGGCACCAACAAGAGAGGTTACCTTCACTCAAGAAAGGCCGATGAAGTTCAGGGTCTCTCCCTCAACTGGAAAGGCACACGCTGGACATGGCCACATCTGCTAGCTTTCTCTCCAGGCTTCTTGTTTCATGGCGCTCCCCTGGGGACTAGTATTCCTTCATCTCCAAAGGTCTCTGGCTGTGCGGGCTCTGGTCGTTCTCGTTGCTCACTCTCTTTCTCCAAAATCTTTCCTCTTTTAAAGGATTCCAGTAAAATAACCAAGACCCACCTGGAATGGGTTTAGTCACATCTCCTCTCTCTATCAAAGGTTAATGCCCACACTTGTGCGTGTCACATCTCTGCAGAGTTGATCTAATCAAGCTTCCGACCCGCAGTGCTGGATAGGGATTAATATAAACTGTAACTTCCAAAAATGGATCCAGATTAAAAACATGGCTTTTCTAGGGCACATAATCCTTTCAAACTGCCACATTCTACTCTCTGGACCCTAAAATAGAGACATGTTTTTCCCATAAACAAAATACATTAATCCCACCACAATATCAGAAAACCTTAAACCATTTCAGTTACAGTACAAATAGAACACAAGGTTAAAAGCAGCACAAAGTCTCATCAAAGTCTGTTGCAGGCATCGTCTATTCTCAGGCAAAATTCTCCTCTGGCTCTGACCTGTAAAACTCAGAACAAGTGATCTGCTGCCAACATAAAAAGGCGGGACAGTCATTGGATACATATTCCCATTTTCATAGGAGAAACTGAAAGGAACGCAGGGGTCACTGGACCCAAGCAGTTTTGAAAACCTGCAGGGCAAACTCCATTAGATTTCAAAGTCTGAGAGTCATTAAACTCCCAGACTTTAGAAAGTGTCAGTCCCACCCTTTCCAAAGGCCTATACAGTAGCCTGCCTCTCTCTGCATGCATCCTTGGGGGACACTGGGGAAAACCACCTTTTTCTTGGCTCCACCCTCTCCATGCATCGGGGCCGCACCCAGGCTCTCTGCCATCTCCAGGCACACGCTCAACCTCTCCATGTGGTGGCAGCCAGGCTCTCCCCAATCCCCAAGGAATGTGCTTCACCCTCTCCAAGGCCTGAGGAGTTACAATGCTTCTACTGCAATGAGGTGGAAGGCCCACCCTCTGCCTTCCTGTCAGACCCACCCTCTCTACGTGCTTGGGTGGGTCTACTCTCCTGGCCTGAGGTTTCTTGACTTTAGACTTTAGCTTCCATAATTCTGCCTCTGGAGTCATTTTTCCTCCAATGTGTCCTTTCTCTGTCCCTCTCAGTCCAGACTGGCAGTGGCTCTGCTTATACAGATCCCACAGCACTCCTGTTGGCTTTCTGTGCAGTAGCCTTGGCCCATGCCCATCAGACAGAAGGATTTTCCACAAATCCACAAAATTCCATCTGCAATCCTGACTTTTTCTGAAATGGCTGACTGGTTCCACATTTGGCCAAATTCTCATGTGGGGCACCATTCTCTGGGGTTTCCCTTCCTGGAAGCCCAGAATTTTCTAGAATATTAATTTCTAGTTTCTTTGTAACCAAGAATTCAGTTCTCAGTGTATCTCTTTCCTGTTGCTATAAGCCGTAAGGAGAATCCAAGTCATGCTTTCCACATTTAATTTGGAAATCTTTCCCAAAGCCATGAATATCCAAGTTCATGGCTTTTAAAATCTGTCTTCCAGCCAAAGCCACTAGTCAATTTTGCCAGATTATCTGCCATTTTAAAACAAGGATCGCCGTCCTTCTAGTGTACAATAACACGTGCCTCATCTCTGTCCAAGCCCCTATCATAATACTTTCAAACTGCTGCACCATGTTTATAGAATGAAGATTAAAAAAAACTCATTTGCAAGGAAAGGTGTTGGTACCCCATTGTGATTAAACACATAGAAAACTATAAATAGAAGAGAATTTTCTCAATATCATAATGGGCATATATAAAAAACCCACAGTTAACATCATACTCAATGGTGACAGACTGAGAGCTCTAAAACCAGGAACAAGACAAGGATGCCCATTGCTACCATCATTATACAGTATTGTAAGTTCTAGCCAGATCAGTTGGCATGAAAAAGAAATAAAAGGCATCCAGACTGGAGAGGACGAAGTGAAATGAAACTCTCCCTATTTGCAGATGACATGATCATATATATACACAGAAAATCCTGAATAATTCACAGCAAAGCTACTAGAGTTAATAAATGAATACAACATAGTGGCAGGGTACAAGATCAACATGCAAAAATGAGTAGTGTTTCTCTACACTTAGTAATGAACAATGTGAAGAGGAAATCAAGAAAAAACTCCATTTATAAGAGCAACTAAAAAGATCAAATATCTAGGAATAAATTTAGCCAAACATGTAAAGGATAAACATCGAAAACTATAAAATAATTCTAAAAGAAATCAAAGAAGAACTAAAGAAATGGAAGAACATTCTGTGTTCCTGTATTGGAAGACTAAATATTGTTAGGATGTCAATTCCACCCTATGTGGCTTACATAGTTAACACACCCCCAAACAAATTCCAACTGCCTTCTTTGCAGAAATGGAAAAGCCAATCATCAAATTGATATGGAAAGGTGGGTGGGCCACGGTGGCTCAGCAGGTAAGAATGCTTGCCTGCTGTGCCCGAGTACCCGGGTTCGATTCCTGGTGCCTGCCCATGTAAAAAAAAAAAAAAAAAAAAAAAAAAAAAAAAAAAAAAAAAAAAAAAAAAAAAAAAAAAAAAAAAATTTGATATGGAAAGGTAAGGAGCCCTGGATAGCTAAAACTATGTTGAAAAATAAGAACAAATTGGAGAACTCACACTTCCTGATATAAAAACTGATCACAAAACTGCTGAAAAAAAAAATCATTGTCTGGACATGTAGACCAAAGGAAGGAAATTGAGAGTTCAGAAATAAACCCTCATATGTAAGGGCAGTTGTGTTTTTTGTTTGTTTTTAATTGTGAAAAATAACATATATAAAAAAAAAAAGCGATAAATTACAAAGCACACTGCAACAATCTGTTATAGAACAGATTTCAGTTTGATATGGGTTACAATTCCACAATTTCAGGTTTTTCCTTTTAGCTGCTCCAAGACACTGGAGACTAAAAGAAATATCAATATAAAAATTCAGCAGTCATACTCATTTGTTAAATTCTATCTTCTGTTACAACTTCACTTTCTCCTTTGATGTTTCTTCCAATCTTTAGGGGTATTTGGGCTATACCCATTCTAACTTTTTCATGTTGGGAAGGGCTTTTGATAATATGGGATGGGGGATTGAACTAGTTGTCTGGAGAGTCTGGCCCCTCTGGGTTTCAGGACTTATCTGGCCTAGGAACCCATCTGGAGGTTATAGATTTCTGGAAAGTAATCATAGTGAATGGAACCTTTGTGGAATCTCAGATAAAGTCTGAGGTGTTCTTTAGGGTTAACAGGAATGATTTTGGTTGGGGTTTGGTAAACCATGATAAATAGCCAATATCTAGCTGAAGCTTACGTAAGAGTAGCCACCAGAGTAGTCCCTTGACTCTATTTGAACTCTCTCAGCCACTGATACCTTATTTGTTATAATTCTTTTCCCCTCTTTTGGTCAGGAAGGCCAGGCTCATCCCTGAGAGTCATCTCCCATGTTGCCAGGGAGTCTTTCAACCCTGGATGATATGTCTCGCGTAGGGAGGAGGGTAAGGATTTTACTTGCAGAATTGGGCTTAGAGAGAAGCCACATTTGAACAGTAAGAGGCTCCCTGGAAGTAACTGTTAGGCCTGACTATAGCTAGGCTTAGCTTCCCTGCTCCTTATGGAGCTTCACAAGAGCAAGCCTCAAGATTAAGGGCTTAGCCTATACATTAAGAAGTCCATAATGTTTGAGACAGTATCAGGGGGTTCCCTGGTGGTAAAGTTTAATAGTTCTATATATTTTCTCCCATCCCTAAAGGGACTCTGCCAATACTGTTTAATTACAAATCAATTTTTGACAAGGGTACCAAATCCACTCAATGGGTAATAGTCTCTTCAAAAGATTATGCTAGGCAAAGTGGATATCCATATGCAAAGGAATGGAAGTAAAGCCCCATTTCACACCATATACAAAACTTAAAATGGAACAAAGACCTAAATATAAGAACCAAAAATATACAATATTTAGAAGAAAACAGGGAAGATCTTCTGGACAGTGTTTTAGGCAATGGTTTTTTAGACTTTATATCCAAAGTACCAGCAAACAAAGAAAAATAGATAAATAAGACTTCATCAAAATTAAAAACTTAATCAAAAAGTTATAAAACCTACAGAACAGGAGAAAAATGTTTGGAAAGCACATACCAGTAGTGCTTTAATACCCAGAATACATAATGAAATTCTACAATTCATCTACAAAAAGACAAACAACCCAATTAAAAAATAAGCAAATACTTGAATAGATATTTCTCCAAAGTTGAAAGATAAGTGGTCAAAAAGGACATGAAAAAATGCTGAATATCATTAGCCATTAGGGAAATGCAAGTCAAAATCACAATGTGATTCCACCTTAACACCCATTAGGATGACTACTATTAGAAAATGGAAAATAACAAGCATTGGAGAGGATGTGGAGAAATAGGAACACATGTTCATTGTAGGTGGGGATGTAAATCGATTTAGCCACTGTGAAAAAATTTGGCATTTCCTCAGAAAGTTAAGTACAGAAATACCATATGATCAGGAATCTCATTTCTTGGTACATACCCAAAAAATTTTAAACAGGGCCTGGAATAGATATTCTTACAACTGGTTTATAGCAGCATTATTCCTAGTTGCCAATAGATGAAAGAAATCCAAGTGTCCATCAACAGATGAATGGATAAACAAGATTGATGTATACCCACAACGGAATATTATTCAGCCATAAAAAGGAATGAGCTCTGATACATGCTTCAACACTGATGAACCTTGAAGACATCATCTTCAGTGAAATAAGCCAGACCCAAAAGGTCAAATACTGTATGGGCTTAGTGATGTATAATTAGAATAAGCACATTGATAAGAGTCAGAAACTAGAATACAGAATACCAAGGACTGGGGTGAGGGTACAGGGTGGGCATTACTGGTTAATCGGAACAGAATTTCTGGTTAGGGTGATGAATGGTGGTGATGGTAGTGTAGGGCTGTGAATGTAATTAACACCACTGAATTATATATTTGATTGTTAAGAAGCAAAACAGGTTGTGCATATGATCTTAGAATAAAATAAAAAAATAGAGACTCAGAACCTAGAGATAAGTGAACAGTTAGCTACTGAGGTTCAACTTAAATGTAAGGGAATGGATAAACTGAAGGCAGTTCATTGGTCGGTCTATAAGTAATATTGCCATATTGAAGGTAAACATGAGTGAAAGGGGTTGTATAGAGCCATGTCCCACCAATTAACACTACAAATATAAATAAGTTCTTGCATGAAATACTTCCATGGTATGAATCTTATACAAAAGAGTCAATAATGAGTATAGCAGGAAAACTAGTATTGCATGCTATGGTCTGTGTTCAACAGGAAGACATTAATAGTACCACAGCAATAGCAGGAGTAAATAATTGGGGGAGAAGGACAACAGCTAAGGGGAGGGTTGGATGTTTTATATGTCGAGGGTGTGTTTATTGGTTATTTTTCTCTTGGAGCAATGAAAATTGTCTAAAATTGAGAGTGTTGATGATAGTACAACTACATGAGGCTAATGTGAGACATGGATTGTTTACTTTGGACATTATCCGTGATACCCAATGGATGGAGGTGGCTGAAGGATACATCGACTGAGAAGTAGAGTGGTAAACTGTGTACATATGATGGAATATTGTGTGGTTACAGAAAGGAACAAAGTCATGAGGCATGCAATGAAGTGAATTAAGCTTGGGGGACATTATGTGGTATAAAAGAATCCAGAAACAAAAGAACAAATATAGTATGGTCTCTTCTAGAAAATTGGGGTCTAGATTGTAAGCTCCTGTAGCAGTCACATTTAGTCTAGAACTGTAAATGTAATTTCTAGATTTTGAGAGGCTGTGCTATATATGTATAATCTGGTATCTCCCTGGAACTGTGGCTACCTGTGTGACACCTAAGACTCAGAGTTGGAGTTCTGCAGGTCTGAAAGTCAGCATTGCTCCATACAGCTGCTAAAGAAACTAAAAAAGAGATCAGGCTTCAATTAAAGATAAGAACGAGGTCGATCAGGTTGAGACTAAGGTAAATCAGGAATACAGGGGTAAGGATTACAGTGTCTGTATTTTAGAACTTCACCTACTATATGAGACCAAAGGAAGAGAGCTTTATTTTGTCCAAAACCTAAATTTTCTGTAGCACACAATCTAACTCAACCTGTAGGATAGATCATTTAAACACACAGAGCCCAGAATGAGAATGAGGGCTTGTAATTCTGTATAGCTTAATATAATACCCGGATACATCCCAGAGAATGTCAGGCAGATAATTTAAAAGAATTGACAAAGTCCCTTAAAGGATAGGAGAAAACATATGGAACTATTAAACTTCACCAGACAGGAAACCCCAAATACTGTTTCAAACATTACAGTATCAGTGGCTGAGAAAGTATATATAGAGTCAAGAGGCTATTCTGGAGGCTACTCTTACCTGAGCTTCAGCTAGATATTGCTAAAAACCATGGTTTGCCAACCCCCAACCAACATCATTCCCGTTAACCCTTAAGAACACGTAGGGCTCTATCTGAGATTCTACAAAAGTTTCATGCATTAAGAGTACTTTCCAGAAATCTACCACCTCCCCATGGTTCCTAGGAAAGAGAAGTCTTGAAATCCAGAGGGATCAGCCTCTCCAGAACATCAACTAGTTCCACCCCCTATCTCATGGGCATAGTTCAAATACTCCTAATCAGAGGAAGATAAAGGTGAAGGATTTATACGGAAAAGGTAGGGTTTAACAAATGTGTGTGATTGCTGAATCATTCATTACGTATTGATATTTCTTTTAGTCTCCACTGTCTTAGAGCTGATAGAAGGAATAACCTGAAATTGTGGAATTGTAACCCATACCAAACTCTGAAATCTGTTCTATAACTATTTGTTACAATACACTTTGAAATTTTTGTTTTGTACACATAATTCACAATAAAAATGTTTAAAAAAGGTATAAGCCATTTATCAAAACTGTACATAAAACAAACACCCCCCAAATCCCCTTAACTCTAATCTACATACATTTAAAATTTTTTAATGTAAAAAACAAATATTGACCAACACCTATATTCTTATCACCCTGTCTAATAAATACAATGTAAAAAAAAAAGTATAAGCAAAAAACAAAAGGTCTTTGCAGCACTAACAGTAACCCTAATGTAAACTGTGTACTATAGTTAATCATGCAATTATGAAAATAGTCTTTCATCTATTATT